>PVIH01015637.1:0-48835 GCA_004025045.1 Sigmodon hispidus | reverse complement strand
AGAGAGAGAGAGAAAGAGAGAGAGAGAGAGAGAGAGGAGAGAGAGAGACAGAGAGAGTCCCACTCTTCCATTCACAAAGGCAGAGCTGTATGTTTCAATCCTCCCAGGACCTGGTTCAGAGCTAGCCTACAGGAAATGGTCGATAAAGAGCTCCTGATTGATTAATAAAGAGAGAGAATATTCTCTGCCATTAAGCAAATATTAATGAGTACCATGATGGTCTCTGGGGATCTGAGGTGATTAGGATGGGTTTCTAGTTTTGTTCTTGTCGTCCCCGCCCCATCTCTCCCCCCCCCACACACACACTTCAGAATCAGCAGAGAGAACACAAATCAAAGAGCTACAGTGCTGGATACAATAGCTACAGCTGCAACATTTGCTAGCACCCCCCTACCCCAGGACAAAAGGGCTTATGACACAGACTGCTTGGGTTCAAAGCATGATTTTACCTCATACTAGCTACATTTCTGTGATCAGTTTCCTTTTCTGTACTTTCTTTCTCCTCTGTAAAATAAAATCAAGAGTAACTCTTGGTTTGAGATTTTTGTTGTTGTTTTGTTTGGTTGATTTTTGAGATAGTGTCTCATGACCCAAATTCAAATCCCAGAACCCATGTGAAAAGCCAGGTGTGGTGGCATGCACCTGTAAAACTACTACTTGAGAGATGGAGACCGGCAGCTCCCTGGGGTTTAATGGCCAGCTGTTTAGACTATGCAGCAAGATACAATGCTTTAAAATAAATACACAAATAAGTAAAGTGGCTGACTGGTAGTGGCAAACACCTATGATCCCAGCACTCTGGAGGCAGAGGCAGATCTCTCTGAGTTTGAGGCCAGACTGGTCTATAAAGTGAGTTCCAGGACAGCCAGAGCTAAACAGAGAAACCCTGTCTCCAAAACAAAACAAAACAAGAAAAGTAACGTGGAGAATGACAGAGGAAGATAGTTGAAGCCAATCTCTGGCTTCCCCAGCTTCCTTAACATTTACACACACAGGAAGTACACATATACACACATACAAATATAACAGCAGTCCAATAGCAGGTATGTGATAATGCCCAGATTCAAACCCAAAACTCCAATTCTACAGTCATGATTCCAATTAAAGCAACCTCCTTCTCATAAAGATCCAGCACATGGGACCAGAGAGATGGCTTAGCAGGTCAAATGCTTGCCACAGGGTATGATGGCACATTGCTTTAATCCTAACACTCAGGAGGCAGAAGCTGGTGGATCTCTGAGTTTGAGGCCAATATGGTCTAAAATAAATTTCTAGTACAAAGATACATTGTGAGACCCTCTTCAAAGCCAAAAAGTGCTTGCTATACAAGTGCTTGATCTCCCAAACACACACAAAGATAGGAGAGAAATGACTTCATAGAGCTGTCCTCTGGCCTCCACACACTTGCTGCGGCACACACAATAATAAAGACGATAATAAAATGAAATAGATAAAGATTTAGCAAATGCCTCAATCAACAAGAGGCCACATAAAGGAAGATCTGGTCACAAGGTTATTATCCCTGAACCCTTTCCAATGCAGGTACTGAGAAACCAAAAGAAGTGGCCTCTCTTTCACATTGAGGGCTTTGGAAGGGTTCAAAGAGTTAGGTGTCAACTGCAGGCTTTGCTTTGGTCTTCTACACACTTCTCTTACTAAGGCTTAAAGTAATAATATTGAACCCTATCTTCTACCACCAAATCAGAAAGTGCTCCAGATGCAGTCCTCCTGCATGGAGAAGCAGGATGGACTGTCTGATCCTATTCATCTTTCCATTTTACCACTCAGCCACCATCCTGGGGCCTCCTATCTGCACCTGCTGCTTGACCCAGTCCCAAGAGACCCAGAACCCTAGACTTGGGCTTCCTTCCTGGATCCTGTCCCAAAGGGTCATTACTGAGTGACTCCCTAAAGACTTCCCTAGCATGGTACCCCCCCAGGGTTAAATGTGGGTGCTGTGGGTAGCAATGGGCAGAACAAAGGGCAGCTATTCTTGTTCTGATTCGGAGGTGAGTGTTGGATGAGGCGTTTTGTGCTCTGGGTTTTTAATGTAAGTGGCATTGCTCTGGGCTGGGTCAAAGCTCCTACTAGTACCCTAGCTGGCAGGCAAGGACATCCTGGGGTTAGGAGCCAACGTTCATTTATTTCTTCTTCCCATTTGAATCACACCCAACAGCCTGAGCTTACTTGGTATTGGTAATTTCATGGCAAAGGCAACCAGTAGCTAAATCAGTGACTGACCAGCAATACAGTGAAAGAAACTATAAAGACCTAGGACTTGGTGAGTTTATTCTCTGCACTAGGCAGTATAAATGGCATTATACATATACCAGCCATCCTTAGGAATGTCTGCTAACTTAGGCATTGGATACTTAGCTACTCAGTGGTAGATACAATGGTAGCTAGTGAGAGTGAATAGGATGATCCTGTGCTCAGTAAACCCACAGCTTCCTCCTTAGTTGCCTCCCATACACATGCAATGAAACAAACCTGTCTAGAAAGAACTATTTTCCCTTTATAGATGTGTAGGACAAGTAAGCTTGTTCAAACTCACAAAAACAGGGATATGGTAAGTCAAGGTTTCTTCTTTTAAATGCTTGCTGGTTCGGTGAATGGATGGATGGATGATACAGCTATGGTTGTAGCCTTAGTCAAGAAGGACCAAACAGTTACAGTTCTCAAAGTGCTTCTTCACTTATCACTTTCTTTCGACTCCTTGCTAGCCCAGGAGGGAGGCAAAGTGGGTGTTATCTTTCTTCAACATGAGGCAGCTGCAGAACTCTGGCAAGAGGCTTATAGTCACTGAACAAACAAGAAACGAGGCCATCCCAAAAAAGTTCCACAGTACACACAACA
The DNA here is from genome assembly GCA_004025045.1 of Sigmodon hispidus. Taxonomy (NCBI): domain Eukaryota; kingdom Metazoa; phylum Chordata; class Mammalia; order Rodentia; family Cricetidae; genus Sigmodon; species Sigmodon hispidus. Next base: position 45,979 of record PVIH01015637.1, on the reverse strand, counting down.
CACCACATAATTTAGTTATGCAGATATGGAGGCATCCACTGTGTGCTAGGCATGCTCCTATACACTTTAAATGTTCAACCTCATAAATTTTCTAGTCATCAAATATAGAGGGGTCTCCCATCTTGGAGAACCTTGACAAAGATTAGAGAAAATACACAACACTGCCAAATGCCTAGCACACTGCCAAATGCCTAGTCAACAAACAACCTGGCTGACCTCAAGCTGTGTACACCTTCTGACTTGAGGCCCTGGTGGGGGAGGTGGGGATAAGCTTGTGAGCCAAGGTCCTCCATTTCTTAACACTGTGGTCAAAGGCTAGCCATTCTGTAGCCTCAACAGAAGCTTTCAGAAATCGCCTTTAATCTCTTTAATCTCGGGAGGCAGAGGCAGGAAGATCTCTTATGAGTTTGCGCAGCCTGGTCGATATAGTGAGTTCTGGGACAGTCAGAGCTACATCATCATGGCAACTTGATGATCTGTGATTGAAATGGGATAACACAGGCTGGAGAGATGGCTCAGCGGTTAAGAGCACTGGCTGTTCTTCTGGAGGACCTGAGTTCAATTCCCAGCAACCACATGGCAGCTAACAACTGTCTGTAATTCCAAGATCTGACACCCTTACACAGTTATACATGCAGGCAAAACAGCAATAAAATTTAAAAAATATATATTAAAAAAAGAAATGGGCAGACAGTAATATCTGTAGCTGCCATTAGGATTTGGGCAAATGCCTCTATCCATTAAACCACCTCACCTGCCCCTGTTTTGTTCATTTTTAAGGAAGGCCTTACTCTACAGTACAGGCTAGCCTTGATGGCATTGTTCTTGCCTTAGCCTCCCAAGTGCTGGGATTATGCTTAGGAGTTACTATGCTCAGCTACTATATTTACTTTCTGTTAGTTTGAGAAAGAGCTAGGCCAGTTAGTTTAGAACTTTTCATACACTCAAATATGATGCTGAACTTCTTCTTTTATTTATTATTTATTTACTTATTTGCCTTGGTGTTTTGCCTGGAACTGGAACTACAGACAGTTGTTAGCTGCCATGTGGGTGCTGGGAATCGAACCAGGGTCCTCTGGAAGAGCAGATGGTGCTCTTAACCGCTGAGCCATCTCTCCAGCCCCGATGCTGAACTTCTAATCCTCCTGAGTACTGAGTTTTCCACCTGTGTCACAAAGCCTTGTTGAATGCAGGGCTAGGGATCAAACACAGGCAAACACTCTACCAATGAGTTATACTTCCAACTCAGTGTACCTAACTCTTCAACAGTAATCATCAATTTTCTCCTAAGAAGATACTGGCAAGGCAAGTATCAAAAATATCAGGGCCAGCTGCTACCAGAGAAGATCCTGCTACCAGAACCTTTCTCACCTATCGACTGTAGTCTCTCAACCATTCTCCACAGGTTTTATTTTATTTTATTTTATTTTTTTAAAATGAATTCTTTTTTTTTATTTTTTTTTAAACTTTATTTATTTATTTGCCTTGGTGTTTGCCTGGAACTGGAACTACAGACAGTTGTTAGCTGCCATGTGGGTGCTGGGAACCGAACCCGGGTCCTCTGGAAGAGCAGACGGTGCTCTTAACTGCTGAGCCATCTCTCCAGCCCTCTCCACAGGTTTTAAACCAGGGTCTCCGTGGGCCCGGCTGGCGCTGGACTCATAGCCTGACACCCTCCCAGTAGCTGGTTTACCATCCTACTGAGAAGAGAGGAGACAACAGAGGTGCTGCTTCTTTGTCCCTCAAGGAGTTTGCAGCTTTCCCTGGCCATCCATCCATAACCTGGAGAGATGTGGAAGACATGTACTGCAGACTCTTCCCTGGGCTTGGCAGGAGGCATAGCAAGGAAGAAACCTAATTGACAGGATCTACTCTTTGGCCATAGGCCTCTTGTGACAAGGGGCATGTCCTTCACATGGAACTGCTTTGGGGAATGTCAGTGTACCTTTTGGACTCAAGAAGTCTCAAGGATGAAGGTCTGACACAGCCCCAAACTGCAAGCTAAGCTAACCATTTCTAAGCAATGTAACTAGGTCATCAGGTTCCAGTAGAAACCAGCTGTGGTGAGGAGAGGCGGAGGGAAGTTCTGAAGCTACCAAGATCCCTATTTCCCCTCAGGCCCCGCCCTCTTCGAAATCTGCACCTGCTCTCAAGCTGACCCCTCCCCCTAGTTGGCCCAGCTGTCCTGGCTCCCAGGGCCCCTCTCAAGAAGGGCCTCTTTAGTAGAAGACACCTTATTGTCCCCTGAGACTCTCAGAGGAGCTAAAGGAGTAGCCACCTCTCTGGAGGGTAGTTTTGCTCTACCAAGAAGGCTGGGTCTCTCTGGAACTGCCAGGGTACTTTGCTGGCACAGTCACAGCAGGTGGCAGGAGACAGGTGATGTTTACCCTACAAAGGCTAGAGTTGCCAAAAGGCTTCAATCAGACCTTTGAATCTGCACCTGGCTTTGAGCCTCAAATAACAATCAAGGCAGACTACCTGATCTGCATGTCCCAGGTGCCTTGACTCTTCCCTCCTGCGGCTCTACCCGATGCCAAGGGAGTCTTTCTCCAGGGTTACTGGAGATCTGACAGCACCCCATGGCTGCTCTGGGTCTCTCCCCTTTGAGTCTATCCTAACCATCAGCTACCGCCATTCCTATGTCCCCATGACTGCATCAGTCCCTGCTTCCTTCTGCCTGACCAGTTTTACCCAGATCCTCTTCAGCAGAAACCATGATAGCTCACCATCTCCCAATGTTTCACATGCACCCTTCAGATCTGGCTGGCTGATTCTCAACCATCTAGCCTGTCCCAGCCACATTCCTTCCACGTATTTAAAGCTTTCACCAAGCTAGATGTGGTAGTGCAAGCCTATAACCCCAGCTACTGGGGATATGTCACAGGAGGACTGAGTTCAGGACCAGCTAGGCTCTAAGATCCTGTTTCAAAACAGGCAGAAATGGTTGGGACTACAGACTGAGGGAAGAAGGAACATTTGCACAGAAGGCTTAAGGCCTTGGGTTCAGTCTCCAGCATCCAGGGGTAGGAAAGAGCCAAGAAGCCTTCATGTTCCACATCTTCTTAACTGGTGACAGCATCTAAACTGAGTCTACTGTATGAGTCTACTGAGTCAGGCAGAGGGCTATATGGTACAAAGTACATAGTCAGTCTTTCAAAAAACACTGGCTGAATGTCACCCAATTCCAAATATTCTGCTATTTCCTGCTGGTAACAGGAAAACTTTCAAGACAAAGGCTGTATACTCTGGGAGTTTAAGTTTCTCTGAATTAGACAGTAAACATGTAAACATGGGTGGCCTCTGGGGAGGACTGACACATTGAAACCTGGATGATAAAAAGAGAGTCCTAATCAGACCTGAGGCAGGCAGAGTGACTCCCAACAGAGGAAAAACATGGAGCCTTGGAAGAAGAACCCATTACCATTATCTTCATTTTACAGATGAGGAAATGAAGCTGCTATAGCTACTTAAGCCCCCATGACTTTCCCCATTCTGACCCTTTGTGCTAAGGGTGCAGAAGAGTTTAGACTGGCCATCCAGCTGGCCTGGGCTAGGTGGAAGATGACAATGCAGACTGAGGGTGGAGGCCTCTGGGCCAGGTAATCAAGTAGGCAGTGATGGTAGAATTGGACCGTTTGGCAGAGGTTCATGCCACCTGTAGGATTTAATCAGTGGTCTGGCCTCTTCCATTCTGAGTCTACAGCACAGATTTGGCACAAGCCATTCACTAAGTGTTTGGGGCCTACTCCTGATTCAGGTGTATTTGCTTCCTCAGGGACTGACAATGTAGTACTACATCTAGTACTAACAACCCTCATGTTCACCGAACAGACCCTAGCCAATCCCCTGCCGAAGCCTGGGCACTGTGCCAGGTACTCAGGATAAAATAAACCAGTCCAGGTCTGTAGAAAAAGCAACAACATAGTAGCATAAGGATAGATTTTGGCGCAAGGCATATTGTCAAACTGCTCTGCCTCTTAGATGTGTTACTATGGAGGTCTCTGAGTCCTGGATGTACCCTCCTCCACTGAAGCAGTTGTGGAGACCAAATAAAATGATGATGTCAAGGGCATAAACACAGCACCTGGCATACAGCAAGCAAGCACTCCACATAACACCTGTTATTATTCCTAACAACACTTAGGCATTCACTCTCACTTATACCTTGCTTACTCTGGTAAGGTGGGCATTATCCTCTCAGGTTTATGGCTTTGAGAACTGGAAGTTGCTTCACCTGTGAGTTGAAAGCTTTGACTACAGGTTTAAAAAAGATCAATACTGTTTTAGCTTGGCTCTAAAATGTCCCTCAAAAGCTTGTGTGTCAGCCAGGCCCAGTGACATCTTTTTTTAAACCTGAATGTAGCCCCAGTACTTTTCAGACAGAAGGAGGACTGCAGTAAACGTCAAGTTAGCTTGGACTACATAGTAAAACTGTCTCTAAGCAAAAAACAAACAAGGAAAAATACCCAAAAAACTCATGTGCGAAAGACTTGGTCCCTAACACCATAGTTTCAGAAGCAGGATCTTCTGGAAGGTGACTGGATCATGAGGGCAGGGTAATCATGAGTTCACTGACTGGGATCAAACCATTTTATAGAGTCTTGAAAGGGGGAGAGGGACTAAAGAGGTCTGCTCAACCTGACATCCTTGGCACAGCAAGTCTCCCAGACCTCTTCTCATTACTAAAAAGCACATTCATAATTTTTGTTTGGTTGGTTTTATTTTGTTTTTTCAAGACAGGGTTTCTCTGTGTAGTCTTGGCTGTCCTGGAATCCTCTTAGACCAGGCTGGCCTCAAACTCAGAGATCCTCCTGTCTCTGCCTTCTGGGTGCTGGGATTAAAGACGTGAGCCATCACTGTCTGGCCTGGCTAGATTCATAATTTAGTGGGCTACTGAGCAATGTGGAAAATGTAAATCACTGAGCATACAGTGATGGGTGCATTTCTCTAGTACCTACCCTCTTTCAAGCATCTTGCTCCCTTGCTGCCAAGAGGTAAGCAAGTTGCTTCACCATTTGTGGGCCATAAAGTTCTGCTTCACTATTCATAAATCAGAGATGATGGAGTCAAGGGCCATAAATCAAAAGTTCTGAAGTAGTAAGCTATAATAATCTTCCCATCCTTTATACTATGTGTAGACTAGAGGACTGCAGAAAGTTAACACAGTAACTACAATGAGCCCTGTCTGACTTGTCTGGGAGCTGAGGGGGCAGATAAGATGATCACATAGACTGAGTCAAATGGCAAGAAGGGCACTCGCCTGTTCCATGGTGTGAAGCTTTTGGAGAGACCACCAACAGGAGTCATAGTCTCACCACCACAGCCATCGTGTTCCCATCTAAGGCATTCATTAGCATTTATTGATTTAAACTAAATGAATCCAGCTGTAAGACAGACATGTAGCAATAGTAACACTAGGGTAAAAGCCAGACACAAGAGCAGGGGCATGGTGGGGCATGGTGGGGCATGCCTATCATCCCAGGAAGTGTAGGAAGGAGGATCAGAAGTTCAAGGTCCTCAGCAACATAGTGAATTTGAGGCCATCCTGGGATACACGAGACTCTCTCAAAAGCCACCTGGCCCCAAAACACAAACTCCAGGCCAAATGGGCCTCTGAGTTTGGCAGGCACTTTACTCTTATTCCCTCCCTAGAAATGAGGCTGAAAGCACCTATCTTGCCTGGAAATGTCAACATTAGAAAACACTATCACATACACAAAAGGAATTGTCACTAAGCTGCAGACTGCTATGGGGGTGCAGTTTTGGAAGTTAAAACAGTAGGAGTTGGAATCCCAGCTCCTCCTGGTACTGGCTTGGGAAACCTTAGCAGTATCATTTTCTCTCAGCCTTGGTTTTCTTGACTATAAAATGAAGATGCAGGGCTGGAGGGGTTGGGCACACTGATTGTCCTTCCAGAGGTCCTGTGTTCAATTCCCAGCAACCCCATGGTGGCTCACAGCCATCTGTGATGGCATCTGGTACCCTCTTCTGTATAATGGATGAATAAATCTTTTTAAAAAAGGAAAAAAACTGAAGGCGCTACCTACTGTGTAGGCTGTTATAAGGACGTAGGCTGTTAAAGGGCCACGAAAGCAAGCAGCCTAAACTTTAGCAAGCAGACCTGGCATCAGATCCTGACTCTGCCCTGGACACCCCGTCACAGTTCAACTAGAAACTTCTCTCCCAGCCTTGCCCAGCATTAACTGCACATCAAACAATCTGCTCTACTCCTCGGCCTCAGCTGTGAGAGGGGCTAAAAATAGTACCCACTTCACCTAGTGCCGTGAGAATGAAATCAATTAGTACTGTAGTGCACACTGAACAATGCCTGGCACAGAGTGAGCACCCAATAAATGTTAGGTGCTATTAATAGCAATGCTAACAATAATTTAACCACCAAGTGGAATAAGAGGGAGGGGCTTAGTTCTGGGACAGGGGCATCTCATGGAATAATTCCATAGAAGTGCCTGGACATCTGTCTGTAAGCAAACTTTCAGCCTATAGGAGACTATTCTGTGAAAAGGGCATGAGGCTGGGATCCTAAGTCCCAGTCCCACTGACCAAGGGCCAGCCTCTGAGGAGGCTAGTCAGGTTCCTCAGAAAGGGACACTGTGTTCCCAATGGTTGTGTTCCAGGCGCTGCCTGACTCTGACTTGGGGAACAAAGGCACATGTGTGTGGCCAGGGTGGAGGGAGGGGAATGTTTCCCTTTCAAGAGTTGGAACAAAGGATCTGAGGCATAGTTGAGTGCATTCCAATCTCCTCCCAGCTCCCATTCCTCAGATGACAGTCCAACAAGGTTCGCAACCTTCCAGCTTCCTCCAGAAGGTAACTCGGGAAGGAGCAGCACACTGTCACTCCACCCTGCCATCAATCTCCAAGAGACAGGATTTGACACGCAGAACTGTGGATACCTGTCTTAGGAATCTTTATCCTAGTCCCGAGTGGGTAGGAACTCCTGGGAGAAGCCAGCGCATGGATGACACAGGGTTCTCCAAAAGACAGTTTTAACGTCCCTCTAACAAGTTCTGTAACTGAGGAGGCCAAGGAGACAAGCCAGGAGTTCTTTCCGACTGACTCCCACAGCTTACATCAGTGACGAAACTTAGAAGGTGTCCCCCAGTTGGAGGGAGAAACTTGGAGAAGGGAGAGGGAATGGAGCAGAGAAAGTGGCTGAAAGAGGGAAGGGAGGGGCATACAAAAAAGTGTGGGGGGGGGGACACGCCTCTTGGGACATTACTTTCCAGTTTCCACACTCTGCAGCAGGAATCCGGCTGCTGGGCCGGGACAGGAAACAGTCTATGGAAGTCATTGCAATGGCATTTCCGGAAGAACACGAGAAAAAGCTCTAGTTCCGAGGGGGAATCTGCTCTCTACCCAGAGAACTCTGTAGCTTAGAGCCAGTGTAGGCTTGGGGATATCACTGGGGATAAAAGCAAGCAGCACAAGGTCCCAAAGGTGGCTTCTCTCTATGAGAACAGTGACAGAAGGAGCCCAAGCATCACCGTAGTACTGTCTAAATGACTGTCCCCATTCTGAGCACTTTAGGCCAAGAACTGCCTTTCTGAACCTTCCAAAAAGCCCAGGTCACACAGCAGGTGACCAGTGAAGTCCATCTCTGAGCCTGTGTGCTCCTGTGAATGGAAATAGCACTGTCCTGATCACCAATCTGCATAGCTAAAGGTATCACAAACACAAGGTAGATGCTCCAAGTGCTTTGTAAGCTGGAATGTGCATTGGAGACTCTATCTTTTGGGGACAAGGACAAATCACCCTGTGATGACTGATACTGCATCCTCAACAGGAAAGAGCCAGCCTAAAATAATTGTTGTGGAATAGTATTCTTGGCAAAATCTGCCATAGGGTTGAAGGCCTCTGAGAATCAGGATGTCAGTTTCAAGATCCCATCATAAAGGAGAAATCATGAAGTCTAGGACTGAAATGATTTGGTGATAGATTGAATATAGAGAGCTAAGAGAGTATGTTTAGATTCTTACTTTAAGACCATGAAGACCTTGGGTCACCAGCACACTCATACTGTGACAGAGGCTGCCATGAGAATGCACTAATGGGTGACTATAAAGGACAGGGAGAATGAATGTTTATCAATGAGCCAAGGGTTCTATGGCACAGATAATAAAAAAGTATTATATCAGCATGGTGTCAAGGCCCTCCATATCCCAAGCATACTTCAGTGTCTTATCATTATGCTCCAAATTCAGGAAGGTCAAGAAGAGATTGGGTAAATAAGAACTTTTACTCAGACAAACTGCAGATTTTCAGGCAGAAACAGAAGAATAGAAAAGGGCCATTTGGGGCTGGAGAGATGGCTCAGTGGTTAAGAGCACTGACTGTTCTTCCAGAGGACCTGAGTTCAATTCCCAGCATCCACATGGCAGCTAACAACTGTCTGTAATTCCAAGATCTGACACCCTTACACAGTTATACATGCAGGCAAAACACCAGTTCACATAAAAATAAAAGTAAATATTTTTATAAAAAAAGAAAAGAGTCATTTATAAAATGTATTTGAGAGAAATATTTCTGAAGAAGAGAAGTAAGTTATTTATTTAGTCATGGGCTCACTTTATTGTCCAGGCTGGCCTTGATTAATGATGTAGTCTGGGCTGGCCTCAAACCCAAAACAATCTTTCTGCCTCAACCTCCCAAATGCTAGAATTACAGCAAAGCACCACCACACTCAGTCTTAACAGTTTATTCAGCCCTAATTCTATCTAGACTCTCCAAACAGTCAAAAACCATGGCTTCCAATGTGGCTAGACAGACTAGTCAATAGACCATGTGCACAGCTGGTCTCCTCTTGAGTCTCCTCTCATTACCTCCACAGACAGTTAAAGCCAAGATGCCTTTTCTTTCACCTGCCAGGGCACCATCTTCTTCTCAAGGTGAAGACCTGCTTCCACCCTTACAGAATTTTGATCATTACTTCCCTGCTCCAAATCAACTCTTGACTTCTCCCTCATTCCAAGTCAAAGCCTCAACCTGCCTTTTAATACCTTATGTTCTCTGGTACCCAGCTCCTACCCTGACCCTATCTTTCTTCACCTACATCTCCTTGATAGATGGAGGATAAAAACAAAGTAAAACAAAAAAATCCTCCTCTGTTTCTTGCTGTTTCTTCAGGCAGAATGACCTCTTGCCATTTCTGAAAATGCCAGCACCTCTCTCCTCCTGCTCTTGTGCTTGAAAAGCAAAGCTCTCATGGACACACAGTGAACCATCTCCTTTCCTTCAGATCTTGGCTCTATCAAAAGATATCACCTCCACCTCCAGGTAATATCTTTTGTTGAAGTTCTGAAAACAGTATTCCAAAAACATGTCTATGGGAGACCAGAACATGTATATTTGGCCTACTTGGAGCTGGTTAGTCTGAGAAATCTACATTCAGAGACACACGGAAGTAACCCTAAAAAGCTGCTGCCACCTCCTCCTCTTTTTTTACTTTCTTCAAAACAGGCTTTCTCTGTAGCTTTGGAGCCTGTCCTGGAACTCGCTCTGAAGTCCAGGCTGGCCTCAAACTCACAGAGATCCACTTGTCTCTCTGTCTCCCTAGTGCTGGGATTAAAGGTGTGCTCCACTGTCCAGCTAAAAAGTCCTTTTCTACAAAAGAAACATCTATAAAGATACATGTTACAAAAGTATTTGTATCAGTTGTCAGTTTGCTCTACAACTCCTATGACCTGAGACACTTTATCTAGACAGCAAAATATTTACTCATTATAATTCAGTTACACTCCACAAAATTTAAATGGTCATTGTACAAATCAAAAAGCCCTATTCCTTTATTTATTTATGTACTTACTTACTTATTGGTTTGAGACAGGGTCTCACCATGTTGCTCTGGTTGGCCTTAAACTCAAAGATCCGCCTGTCCATGCTTCCTGGGTGCTGGGATTAAAGGCATTCCTTTCTGTACTTCAGAATGCTACATAAACCTCAATCATGCATCTAGCATTACTTGAGATTGGCTCTTGTGCACACATGGGTCAACAAAATGAATTTTTTTTTCCTGTTAATTTGTCCTATGTCAAGTTAATTCATCTTCTAGCCGAAGAAACTCAACAGGTGAGGGGTGAGCTATTTTTCACTTTGCTACATGACTTTTTTGATCATCCTTTAAGTCTAATTTATTTATTTCATTTACTTATTTATTTGGTGGGGAGGGGTACACCATGAACATATATGGAGGTCAGAATACAACCTGCAGAAGTTAGTTCTTCCCTTCCACCAGGCGGGAAGCAGGGATCTAACTCAGGATGTCAGGTGGGAAGCAGGGATCTAACTCAGGATGTCAGGTGGGAAGCAGGGATCTAACTCTAACTCAGGATGTCAGGCGGGAAGCAGGGATCTAACTCAGGATGTCAGGCAGGACAGCATGAACAGGTTGAACAGTCTTGCCAGGCCTTTTGACCAACCTTTTTTTTTTTTTTTTTTTTTTTTTTTAAACTTTATTTATTTACTTATTTGCCTTGGTGTTTGCCTGGAACTGGAACTACAGACAGTTGTTAGCTGCCATGTGGGTGCTGGGAATCGAACCCGGATCCTCTGGAAGAGCAGACGGTGCTCTTAACCGCTGAGCCATCTTTCCAGCCCCTTGACCAACCTTTTTAAAGTGCCGTCCCACACTGCCTTGCTAGGCATTCTCTATGAAACAATCTGCCTCATTTTCTTTAGAGTATCTGCTACTAACTGATGCATCACACACACACACACACACACACACACACACACACACACACACACACACACACATGCTGGAAACTGAACTTGGGTCCTCTGGAAGAGCAGCAAGAATTCTGAGCCATCTCTCCAGCCCCCAAACCATATATCATGGATTTGTCCATCATTAACAAAAATGCCATTATACAATTATGTGTATGTGTGTATTCAGCTTAGCATGCCTATGTATGCACATGCATTTCGAGGCCAGAGGTTAATCCTGGATATTGTTCCTCAGGAGCTATCTACCTCACTGGCCTGGAACTCACACATCAGGTCAGCAAGCCCCAGAAATTCCCTTGCCGATCTGCATACCACCACAGCCTGGCCAAACTCAGATTCTTATGCTAGCATAGCAAGCATTATATAGATCGAGCCCCAGCCTCCATTATGTAATTTTTGTCTCTCCACCAGAATGAGATACATGATGAGGCAAAAACTTAGTTTTGTTTTTTTCCCCAATACCTAGCAGACTGAGCGTCAGAGGAGGCTCCTCCCATTATTATTCTGACTTGACTAGGTCATTTACTCAGATATTCAGTATCTCTCTCTCTCTCTCTCTCTCTCTCTTTTTTAAGATTTATTATGTATACAGTGTTCTGCTTGCATGCCTGAAGGCTAGACGAGGGCACCAGATCTCATTATAGATGGCCGTGAGCCACTATGTAGTTGCTGGGAATTGAACTCAGGACCTCTGGAAAAGCAGCCAGTACTCTTAATTTCTGAGCCATCTCTCCAGTCCACTTAGTATCTCTTTTATAGGTGACTATTAGGCTCAAGACCTGTGTTCTGGGCTGAGACAACCAATGAAGCAAGATGTGGACTCTTCCTCAGCTCCTGAGAGTACAGCTGTTAGAAATGCCTGAGCCAATTCAAACTACTAGTTATTTTTCCTTATGAAAGTGCTGAGGATCACCAAGCTGGTGGCAATTCATGTGGATTTTTCTTCCCTAGGTAAAATAAAGGCCCATGGAGACTTGTCTATCACTAGATGCCCAATGGGTGTGGGGAAGGATGCAGGGACAATAGAGGATCCTGAGATTCTTTCAAGAAAAAAGGACCTTGCAGACTTAGATTGGAGGCTGAGAATAGAGACAGAGATCTTGACAGACGGAGGTTGTTGAAGATGTTGTTTATTTTGAAGAGCAGCTCACTGGAGACTACCCTTAAATCTAAGCACACTAAATCCAGGAGAAGCAGCAAGTGCAAAAAGCAAGCTCCATAATGGTAGGCTAAAGGCTGGGGAAAACCAAGAGTGGGCGCAGGAGGGGGATGCCAAGTCCAGTGGCCTTAGGATAAAAGTCTGCTGGGAGAAGGGTAAGCTAACAACATAGCTTCACACACCCAACCAAAATGGTGGTTACCCACAAGAAAGTCAAGAAACTCCTTCAGGTTCCATGGGAGCCCCTGAAAAATACCTGGGTAATTTTCAAGCAGAAGATGAAGAGCTCCATGTGGCTGCTGGGGATGTTGCTTTAGAGTCTGGAAAGCCCATGATGACAAGTGTTTAAGAGCCACCTATAAAAGGACCCGAGAAGAACAGGGTGTGCCAAGGGGGAGCCCCTGAGACACTCTACTTCATTTGGAGACATGAATGAGATTACTAAAAATTTCTGTGTTGGGATTTCTGATGGGACTTCCCCCAAGAAAACCACAGAACTACCAAATTTGCAAATGGAGCTGAGGTGCTTCAACTAAGCACATATTCATATCTATGTTGCACTGAAGAAGTCATAATAGGAAAGAAGAGATCTGCAGCTTGGGAAAGGCCAAGCTAAGTTTTCTCCTAGCTGTGGCTCATTCACCGCTCCCTAACAATGGTGTTTTCACTGGGCCAAAGAATATCTCCAGAGCTGGCTATAACAAAGTTATCGGGCCCACCTGGGGCCTCACCCACATTCAAACTGACCTCCCACCCAAAGAATTTCATCTACTGGGGGCTAGGTTCCAGAGAACCAGTTTAGTTTCTTAAGAAGTAACTCCAGGGGGCAAAGTTCAGAACCTTGAGGGAGAAAGCTCACTATAGTGAAGTGTGTGCACCCTACAATTAAGGTTAGAGAAGGGCTTCATCCTGGCAGCTAGGTATCATTATTCCATTTTACAGGTTGGAGAGACAGAAGACAAGAGACACAACAGGTTCAGCATTTTTCCAAGTGACTCAGACAGTAGTATGGCCAGAGGCTGGAGTTCCAATTCTTAGAACATTACTCCACAATTAACAGAGATTCTGGGGCAGTCTATCTCCCTGCACACGTGCCACTCTCAATGATTGACAAGGTGCCACTCAACACTATGGTGCCATGTCTGAGTTTTATTAGTACCACCATCTGAGGTTTCCACATGTTTGGGAATTTGCTACTGACGATAAAGGCACTGTTCTCAGATGCCTGAACAATGCCACAAATGAACCATGGAACGAGCACCTTCTACCGGCATGTTTTTCTCAGTCCTGGTTTTCTATGCTAGTCTGTCTGGATTATTACTTCCTGAACAAGGTATAGATGGAAAGGGTTTAGACTCTGAAATTAGGCCAACTTCAATTTAAATTTCTCACTCAGTGGCTGAGAAACATTTAAGCTCAGTCATTTAGCCACTGGAGCTTTGTGTACAACCTGGGAATAAATCCACCTACCTTGGAAAGTTATGGTGTGGAACATATGAATGACCATGAATTTCCAAGATGAAGAGATAGTGTCTAGCTTAAGCTAACACTTAACACACTGCTTGACCTATAGTAGCTGCTAAGTAAATTAGCTACATTGAATAAAGGATAAAGCACATGCTGAATACATGAGAGGTACTCAAGAAAGGTTAAGTTCTTTTTCCTTTCCTAAAGAGATGCTAAATTCAGAGCATACCTTGAGTGAACCACCTGAACTCTAAGATCACTAAGCTAAAGCCCCCAGGAAAGTCTAGGGATGCCACTGCAGCAGCATCTGTGCAGCTCAAAGGGTTTACCTAAGAGGAAATGGGCAGGTACCTTCCACCAAGGCTCAAATGACAATGAGTGTAATGTTCTTTACCCCCTGGTCTCAGGGGAAGAATGCGTGCCCAGAAATGGTTCCACCATAACCGGCTTTTCTACACACATCCCCTCTCTGCTCACCAGCAGAAGTGGCAAGTCAGCAGGTATGCTACCCAAACAGGCTCTGAAGAAGATGGTGGGTGGAATCACAGTCATGAGAGCTAATAAACTTGTTCCAAGCTGCTACTTTAGATGGGTTTAGCATTATTCCAAGTGACTGAAACATGACATGGAATATGGGGTGAGCTGGCAATTCAGGTCCCAGTAATCTCTGCAGAGCCTCACTGCCCTAGCAGGTACCTCTTTCATCTGCCTACTTTTACAGCTGGCAAGATCTCACCTGGTATTAGAACCACTAGCTAAAGATAGCAAGTAATAGAGTCATAGGGCCCAGGTTTACTTGGAGATGCTTCAGAGGGTGTGGCTGAAGGGCTGGAATCCTGTCCCTCCTGCAATCAGCTGAACAAATATTTGCCCCAAAAGAGAATCAAAGCAAGAGAGAATGAATAGAAGAGGTCACAGCACAAACCAACAGGAACTATTTAATCATTTATCTCCCCAGGGAGTTCATTTACAGACTGATTTTCAAGTCTGGCAATCCTTAGCTCAAGAGAGCCCACCTTTACCTTAACCAACTCTATACCCTGGTCATCTGACCTCTTTGCCTTTACAAGAGCTACTGGAGGGGAAGAGTGGGCACAGTTTCAAAGAAATGGGAGACTAGAGGCAGGATGGGGTTTCAGGGCAAACCTAGGAGGTTTTTTGCTCAGTGGTAAAACCGATGTGCTTGCCCCGCCCTTGGCCCAGCCTATGGACAACTGAATTCTTGACATTCCCGAGCCCATGGTGCATGGCTCCTTCCACCTCGATTCCTTCAATGGATGACTTATTTTTCACAGCTTGTCCATTTTCTACATTATTCTGAGGGGAGAGAATACTTCTCATAAGCCACGAGCTCCCTCATTTGGGAATGGAGTTCACTAGGAAGGATAAAAACTGTCTACTACAGTGGCTACTGGCAAGGAAGCTCTCACCTCTGTATCACCCTGACTAGGTGACAAGCAGGATTCACTGAAGACAATGCACTCACTGGTGTCAGCCTCTGCTCACATTATCTCCAAGAGTCACAATACTCTGTTGAGCAAGAAGAGCTTGCCACATTTTTTTCTATGTTAGAAACCAAAGCTCCATAAGGTAAGCCAGCCTGTCCAAGGTCACATGGCTAGTTAAGGGCCAGGGCTAGGACTCACACCCACATCCAGTCTGTCACCAAATCTTAATTTCCTGAGGAGTCTCATAGAACTGGTTCTTGCTCTGCCAGAAAACAGTGTTCCAGTAAAGAGGCCCCAGGGCCCTGACCAGAAAAGCAATAGGCAGAGCAGCTGGAGATCCCCAACCGACCCTGGGCAGTGAGGTGCAAAGTCCAGGGGCTCAATATATGACCCAGCAAAAGCTCCACAAACAAGCCAACCATGCGCAAAGTTGCATACTTTGGGGAAATGTCACAGCACAGCCACAACACCTCTAAAATCAGAGAATAAATATTCAGCCACCAAGTCAGTGGGGGCTCCTGCCTGGCCACATGGTCTGAGAACCATGCATCAAGTGTACCCGGGCCTGAGCATAGCAGCTCTTCAGTTTTTCCAGGTATTATGTTCATCACTCCCAGCCAAGGTGACCCACTGCATGAGAGTGAGCAGAGAGCGGGAAGAACTTGCCACTCTCATAGGTTTTGAGCCAAGTAAACACACAGGCTGTGTTTTTCTTTCCCTAGAAATTGGAAAAAAAAACACCTGTGACACTGTGGGGCCACAAGGGTAGCCAGAATGAAAGATGCAGGTTTCTCAAGAACTGGATTGTCTGAATTTTCAAAGTTAACCTCTTGTGTTACAGTGAGGCCAGGCAGGTTTCCTGAACAATCAATATCCATCCTCAACAAGCATGCCATGCAATAGGAAAGAGACCAACAAGGGCAGTTGGGGATCTCCAAAGAAGAGACAGACACACAAGGGGCGTGGTCCAGTTCTTACCCAGCCGCCGTTGTCCTGGATCCAAGGCTCTAGGTGGTCATTCAGGTAGGTGGCCATCCAACTTGCAATCCGACTCACCAATACCTGCATCTCCTTGTCTACGCTTTCCACACACAGAGCTCCACCGAAGGAGAAAAAGGCCACAATGCGACCCCAGTTTACCCCATCCCGGAAGAGTTCATTCACTACCTGTTCAAAGCTTTGATATGCTGTCCCAGGGGTTATGTGAAGCTGGGATGTTAGATCACTGAATGCCCGCCGGTAGCGCAGTTCAAACTCATCGCCAGCCTCTCTCAGCGCTTGCTTCACTGCTGCCATGGGGATCACCTCCCGAGCATCCAAACTGCTGCTGTGGCCAGTGGCTCCATTTACCGCGGGGCTGTCTGCCAGGTGCCAGGATGGGTTACCATTGATGGTACTGGGGGTCTCCCTCTCTGATTCAGTTCCTTCTGTGGCCTCAGTCCTGTTCTCTTCGACATCACTAAACTGACTCCAGCTGTATCCTTTCTGGGACAGCTTGTAGGAGAGGAAGTCAACCACCAGCTCCCGGTTGCTCTGAGACATTTTTATAATAGAGATGGGCTCAACCAGTCCATTGTCCAAAACACCTGCTCACTCACTGGATCTGCTCTGTTTAGCGACTCTCTCCCAGGATCCAAAGCCAGGATAAGGTTCTGAAGAGAGAGAAAAAGCTTCAGGAGAAAAATTTAATATACATGTCATTTACCTTACAATATCCCATTCCTCCTCCAGGTACCCGAATTGGTTTCTTTGTGGCTCTTAGGAAGGTCTGAGTCCAGGCTCTAAGGGACTTCAATGAAGTCAAACTGAAAGGACCAGCGAGCTCTGAATTGTTTCATCAGCCTCTTTTTTTTTTTTTACTACAACCACCCACCCTTTTTTCTCCGAAATGCTTTCCTCAAAAAGTCACCCCCATTGGCAGCCACCCCCTCCCCCCACCTACATTCAAATCTATCTCCGGCGACAGCAAGCAGGTGCAGCCCCCGGAAGATCTTTTGTATCATAGGTCGGGAGGAGGTGGTGGCTGGGTTGCCGGTAACTCTGCCTGCCTCGCCGCGGCTGGCAAAGAAAAAAACCAGCCCCAGCCGGAGGGATCATGCGACCTGGTAGGCAGCCCAGAAGGCGACACAGGAATTGTGAAGCTTAGGAACCTGCCCCCTAGCTTGCTTCCTCCATCGCCCAGACCGAGGGCGGCCTCTCTCTGCTCCGCAGCCACCAGCCACCCGAGAGCCCAACCCCCTCGCTCTAGCACGCCCCTTGGCTCTCCGCCTCCTACTGGGAGCCAGGAGAACTCTCCCGGAGGTATGGGCTTAGAGTAATTCCCCCCACCACCCCCGCCCCACTCCTTTCTTTCTTTCTATTTAAGTACCAGCCCTGGATGAGGCTTCTAAAACCCTCAAGAAGGGACTTCACATCTCAAGGTTTCGAGCAGGGACGATCTGATTTCGGAAAGCCCACCCCCGGGCCTTTCCGAGAGGCTGTATTCTGGAGACCCCCCACAAACACCGCTAGTTGTCTTTGAATTCCCCAAAGGCCCTGGACATGGCATTGGGGGACTGCCAGGTCCTCCATTCCGCGCCCGGACACAATGGCCGCCGGCACCCCGCACAAAGACGGGGTGAGAGGGAGTCGCTGCGCCCCGCTACCGGCCAGGAACAAGAGTCTAGGACCCCGCAGCGGAGACCTCGGTTTTTTTCCCGGGGCCCGGCCCAAGGCAGCCTCCTGGAGCCCCCTGCAGGGCTCGAGGGCGGGAGGCTGCGGTGCTTTGGAGCCCCGGGTGGGTGGGCTGAGGCCTCGCTTACAGCTCGCGCTCCCCTAGGCCGGGTACACGCCGAGCCACCGCCCCGTTGCTAGGCAACTGCCCTCCCTCAGGGGCGCCCCTTAGACCTCTGTGGAAGGAGGGGTCTCGCCCCCGCGGCCCGCCCAGAGTAGCCAATCCGCGAGGCGAATCGGCACGGAAGCGGGACGGCAAAGGCTCCCATTGGGCGCAGCGCCTGTCAAGCACAGGAGGCGGGGCTCTCACCTGCGAGCCCAAAGAGCCATGGGGGGCCACATCCCCCCTTCATCGGCCTGGTACTTCCAGACACGAGGGCGCTTGGCGACCGAGTTGTACGCCGCGGACTTGGGCCTGCCTACCTGGCTGACTGCTCGCACCGCGTCTCCCGGAGAAGCCGGCCTCAGTTTCCCCTGAAGAGACCGGGGGAACTTGCAAGCGCAGTCACTTCCGGTGCCGCGGCAGCGCGCGCGAGCCCGAGACGCAAGAAAAGTGCGCGCCAGGAGGGTCTGGCGTCTTGACGTGGCGAAGAGCATCCCCTAGCGGGCGATTGGAGGAGTCGCAGATGCACAGTATGCTTACCGGTTCACATTTAGTCTAGTTCCTCCATCCATCCGTTTGTATACAGAAAAAAAGCAGGTTTCTCAGCTTGTTATATTTTCTTCAATTCAGTAATAGGTGACGATATTGACCTCTCATTAGTGTGTATCAGTTGCTGCTTGAACAGCCTGAAGAATAGAAAACCTTTAGTTTGGATTGTTGAAGATAGTTAACAAGGTTTTAGGGAGTGGAGAGTGTTCAACTAGGAAAATACACAAAGAAGGTCACCTCTAATGCCTTGAAAACCAACAAGCCAATCTTAGCACTATAATAATGACCGTGAAGAGGGAGGTGCTTTAGAGTTGGGGACCAAAAATGCAAAGTTTGGTCGGCTCTGGCTGCCTAGTGCAGTAACAGTTTTTCAGCCCAAAGTGGCCAGTAGCTATGTAGCCCAGGATGATCCTAATTTCTGATCCAATGTTACATCCAGTTTATGTGTTTCTGGGGGTAGGAATCCAGAGCTTTGTGAATATTAGACAGACATTCTACCAGATGGTCTATGGCTCCACCCCTGCTTTAAAAAAAAAAAAAAAGTATTCTTCTGGGGAGGCATGTGTGGGTGTATATGTGGATAACAGAGGACAACTTTTGGGAGTTGATTTTGTCCAAGAGTGGAACTTGAATCCTCCGGCCTTTGGCAGGTTCGTTCTTTCTATACAGGGTCTAGTTATATAGCTATGTAACTCAGGTTGCCCTTGACCTCATAGTCTAGGTTGGCCTTGAACTCAAATTGGTCTTCCAGCTTTTGTGGAGTGAGAGCTACTGGGATCTCAGCCTTCTGGTTTGCAAATGGCCGTAGTGGACTACTATTATGTCCCTAACATAATACAAGAGTTCTCTTTCTCTCCTGCTTCCTGGGCTGTTGAAGAACTTGGTATCAGGCAGAGGAGAACTGTTCCCACACCACCTGACTGTTTGGAGGCTACACCTCACATCTTCCACCTAAGAATGGCAGAATACACTGTTGGCAGCAGAGTTCGGTCCACGCCTTTGGGAAGCCCCTTGACTGAACATGTGTTGGGTCCTGGAGAATGGGCACACCAGACTTGTTTCAAACTCATTATCTTCACTGAGCCTCGTACATCTCTCAGGTGGGTGTAATTAAACCAGACAAAGGAAGCTGGGACCAAAAGAAATTAATTTCCCAGAGTAAGAAAAATGGTGGGGTGGGAACAGAAAGAATCTAAAACAAAAACAATGTGTGCTGGAGCAAAATGGACCCGGGCTGGTCTGAAACCAAAGGCATGGCTTAATCGGTGTGATGAACTATTTCGGGATCCATTGCTGAATCAAAATGGCATGCGTGTTCTTCAGTTTTCACCTGTGTCAGCCTCGTGCGTTCCCCAGCTAGCAGAGACGGCAATGGCCTGCAGGTTAAATGAGGAGCTTAGAAGAGCAATAGTGAGACAGCTTATCTCGGAATAGGTGCTTGTAGCCAAGACAGACAGACAGCCTGACCTCCATCTTGGAACCCACCCACAGAATGGAAAGGAGAGAACTAGCTCAGAATTGTTCCCCTCAGCCCTGCCCCCCAATTCCTGATAGTGCGAACACATGGTGTGATCTAACAACAGTGTTAGGTCATGGGACCAGATCTGCCTTCTTCTTCCTTCCTGCTGCTCTGGCTTAAGGCTGTAGCAGGAATTTGTAAATAAATGTGCTACTTCATTTCTGCTTTGAGCCATGGCCAGGTCCCTTACCTCCTAGAGAAGCCTTTGGAAAGTAAGAGATGTCTGGTTTCTTCTCTCTCTCTCTCTCTCTCTCCCTCTCCCTCTCCCTCTCCCTCTCCCTCTCCCTCTGTTTCTCTTTCCTCTTCTGGCTGGCTTGGTCTTGATTTTTCTCATTCTCTCTCTCTCCCTCTCTCCTCCATTGCAGCTCTTTACCCATTCACCTTAAGCTGACTTTCTCCATATTTTTGTGATGTTCTCTCAGCTCACAGCCCTGTCAGGCTACCTCTGGTGTGCTGTGCTGTCCTCAGTGTCCTCCTACTTACGGCCTGACCATGGCCCACCCTCTATAATACTCATTGTTGGAAGGATAATTTTGTGCCAGCTCCTTACCCAGACCAAACCACTAATAATCTCGTTTTCTTAATAAATAAAGAAGTATATTTATTAAAATTTTGTCTGTTCAAGACAGAGTTTCTCTGTGTAACCTAGCTGTCCTGGAACATGTTCTGTAGACCAGGCTGCCTTGAACTCAAAGAATCACTTGCATCTGCCTCCTGGGTGCTGGGATTAAAGGTCATGCACCACCACTGCCCAGCAAGTAAGTGATTTTAAAGGAATTATATGAATGTTTAGCACATTATAATCAGTGTTTCTCTACTTACCAATTTTATTTGATCATTGGATATTATGTGGGGCTGGAGAGATGGCTCAGTGGTTTAGAGCATTTATTTTACTCTTTCCTGAGGACCTAGGTTTAGTTCCCAGCATCCATTTGATGGCTCACAACCATTTGTACCTCCAGTCCCAGGGGAGCTGAAGTCTTCTGACTTCTACACAGGCCCGCAGGAGGTACACAGGGCATGCAGACAAAACACTCACCCACATAAAATAAACATAAAGAAAAAGAAAATGTTAATGATCATGTCTGGAGATCAGAGAGCAACATTTAGGGTGTAGGTGCCTTCTACCTGTTTCTTTGGGCTTTTTATTTTGTTGTGTTTGAGGCCAGGACTTTCTTGTTCTTTGGCTGTTCTGATGGCTGTGACTCTGCTTCCCAATCTGCTGTAGGAGTGTTCTGGTCCGGAGTGCACATGTACACTGCCACATCTGGCTTTTATGTAGGTTCTGGGAAGCAAATTTAAGGTGTCAGCATTGAGTGGAAAATGCTTTTACATGATGAGCCCTGTCACTGGCCTCATTTTCTAAATTAAAAAAACAAAAACAAAACAACAAAAACAAAGAGCATGGTAGTGTGTGGTGGTGTAGACTTTCAGTTTCGGCAACTTCAGGAGGAAGACACAGGTGGATCTCTGTGTATTTGAGGCCATCCAGGTCTACATAGTGAGACCCTGTCTTAAAAAAACAAAAACTAGAAACAAAAACATTAACTGTATAAGGATATGCTATTACTTAATCATTCATTTCCCTGCTTTGGGAACATCTAGGTAGTTTCCAATCTTTTCCCATTACAAATAATGCTCTAATTTGTCTAATCTGTGTTCTGCATATGTTGGCATTTGTAAGATAAAAATTTCTAGAGGTAGAATTATCACTGTATGAGCAGATTAATGTGTTTTGACTTTAATGAATACTGATAAAGTATTCCATGCGTGGACTGTACTGGCTTAGCATATAGTTCTTCCCATGGTAATATCACACTGGGTTAGAAAGCATGTGCACACAGCTACTCTGTGGGAGGGAACCCAAGATCTCACACATCACCTTAGCTTTTTTTTTTTTTAAATACCTTTTTATTTTTTATTTTATGTGAATTGGTGTTTTGCCTGCATGTATAACTGTGTAAGGGTGTCAGATCTTGTAATTACAGACAGTTGTTCGCTGCCATGTGGATGCTGGGAATTGAACTCAGGTCCTCCGGAAGAACAGCCAGTGCTCTTAACCACTGAGCCATCTCTCCAGCCCTCACCTTAGCTTTTTATCACCGGGCTTCAACTCCGGCCTTGTCCAGTGTTTTAGTTTTGTTTTCATTCTTGGAAATGAGGTGAGTTAAAACTGAAAGGCAACTGGGCCTGGAATCCCTGGAGATGAGGAGTTCAAGTTCATCCTCTGGGCAAAGGATATTCCTAGTCTAGTCTAGGCTACAAGAAATCCTGTCTCAAAACATTATTAACACAAAACAACAATAACAAAACACCACAGAAAAGCAGTCTTTCATTTAATATTACTATGAGTACAGTTGAACAATTTATTATGTTTTTAGTTGTGGTAAATGCTGGGGAGAAGGGTTGTTTGTTTTTTGAGACAGGGTTTCTCTGTGTAACAACCCTGGCTGTCTTGAAACTTCCTTTGTAGAACAGGCTGGCCTTGAACTCACAGAGATCCATTTGCCTCTGCCTCACAAATACTGGGATTAAAGGCATATGCCACCACTCCTGGCAATAAATGCAGTTTGTTTATG
Source organism: Sigmodon hispidus (assembly GCA_004025045.1). Classification (NCBI taxonomy): domain Eukaryota; kingdom Metazoa; phylum Chordata; class Mammalia; order Rodentia; family Cricetidae; genus Sigmodon; species Sigmodon hispidus. Next base: position 23,701 of record PVIH01015637.1, on the reverse strand, counting down.
TTGCTTATTGTTTTTTCAGTTGGTTTTTCTATTCAACTTTTTCTCGTCTTTTTTAAAGATTTATTTTTGTTGCCTGGGCAGTAGTGGCACAGGCCTTTGGTCCCTGCACTCAGGAGCAGAGGCAGGTGGGTCTATGAGTCTGAGGACAGCCTGGTCTACAGAACCAGTTCCAGGGCAGCCAGAGCTACACAGAGAAACCCCATCTTGAAAAAAAAAAAACAAAAAAAAAATGAGCTTATTTATAAATATGTTATATGACTGTGTATGTGTGTGTATGTATCTGTCTGTATTTGGGTATGTGCGAGCATGTAAGTGCCTAGGAGGCTAGATTTCAGATCCCCCTGGGGCTAGAGTTGTAAGCCATCATATGAGTGGTAGGAATTGAACCACATTCCTGCAAGAGTAAAACATTCTCTCAACCACTGAACCAACTGTCCAGCCTCACTTGGCTATCTCTCTCCCCCCTCCCTCTTCCCTCCCTTCCTTTCTGTTTTTTTAGTGCAAAAAATAGAAACTAGGGCTTTGTACAAATGCCCCATCACTAAGGTACGTTCCCAGCAATTTTTGTTTTTAGTTGCAGGCAGGTTCTTGCTAAATTGGCTACATTTTCATGAATTTGTGATCTTCCTGTTTTGGCCTCCTGAGTAGCTGGGATTCCTGACATGGGGCATTTTTGTCCTTGGGAGTTTTGATCCTGACACGTGTGGGTCAGTCTGGCTTTCAACGCATAGAGATTTGCCTGCCTCTGCTGTGGAATAATCCTCTTGTACACTGTAAAGATTTGTCACTCAAATTAGTTTATCAAAATGATGATTGGCCAATAGCCAGGCAGAAAGTATAGGAAGGGTGGCCAAACTGAGAATGCTGGGAAGGAAAAGGGTGGAGTCAGGAGTCACCAGCCAGACACAGAGAAAGCAAGATGAGAATGCCATACTGAGAAAAGGCACCAAGCCACATGGTACACAAAATAACATTGTACACATAATAAACAAATCTCTTAAAAAAATAAGAAAAATGTGTCTTTTTTTTTTTTCTTGAGATACACTTTATTTGTGTATTGCTGGCTGTCCTGGAACTTACTTTGTAGACCAAACTGGTCTTGAACTCAGAGCTTTGCCTGCCTTTGCCTCCTGAGTGCTGGGATTAAAGGCATACAATACCATCGCCCAGCTTCTCAAAGTGCTACTCATTATGGCATTCTAGACGGTTTCATGAAATATTCCCCTACTTAGAAAGATTTAGGTGGTTTCCAATTTTTTTTTTAAACTATTGTACAATGCAAAAGACTGGTCACTGGTTTCCTTCTTTCTATTCTTGGCCCCTGTCAGTAACCCTGAAATCGTGAATGGAGTGGACCAGATGTGCGCTGTGCTCCTTGCTCGTACTGAGGTTCTACTTCTGAGATTTCAGACCTCATTGCCATCTGTTTACACAGGAAGGACATTTGAGCTGAGATCTAAAACTCAGTGAATGTGCACAATGTGACAGGCGTGGAGTCCCCTGGGCCAGGCACACTCCTTAGACTTGGGCCTTTTGGTATGAACAAATGAATGGCATCATTTATTCATTCATTCTTTTCATCCATTACTTAGTACCTTTTGTCTAGTAGGCCCTGAATACACAGCTGTGTTGCATCTTCCTTCTTAAAAGCATGGTACCCTTATCCTCACCTGAGCTTGTCTGCTCCCTAGCCCAGCATATACCTGCTGGTTTGGTGATGCATGTCCTAGAAACGAGGTAGCCATGGCCTAGGCAGAGCCCTGCCCTCCCTTGCCTGCTGCCTGTGTCCAGCCCCTGCCTGCCTCTTCAGGCTGAGTCAACATCTGTTACGCTGCACACCCCCTAACTCACTACATCCCTACCAATTACTTATGTACCCTGTTTGATGTCTGTCTTTTCGATAGACTGTCAGCACCATAAGGACAGGGACTAATGGTTTTCTTCCCTTCTTTTCTTTCTTCCCCTTCTCTCCCTCTCTTAATCTCCTTCTCTCTCCCAGTGGCTAAAAATAAGAGAAATAGGAAATAAGGCCAGGCATGGTGGCATGCCTCTATGGCAGCATTTCAGAAGTAGAGGCAAGAGGGACTCTAAGAATTCAAGGCCAGCCTGGTCTATATAGTGAGTTCTGGGATAGCCAGGACTATGTAAGTCCTCTCACTATGTAGACTAGGATAGCCTCTAACTCAGAGATCCATCTTCCTCTGTCTCCTGGGCTAGAATTAAAGGCATGCACCACCATATCAGACTTCAAGGCTGCCTTTTTTTTTTTTTACAACTTTATTTTTTATTTATTCTTTGTGTCTTTCACACCATGCATCCTGGTCCCACTCATCTCCCGTCTCCTCAAATCCTCCCTCTGCCCCCTGCAACTTCTCCAAATAAGACATACTAAAATTTAAGATAAAAAAGAAAGAAATGAAAGCTGCAGTGTGACAGTGCAGTAACCCCCTTTATTCACACATTTTTACATGCAGCCAAAGAATCATTGGTTTGATCGAAGTCCCTGGTCTCTGCTACACTTCTGACACTGGGTCTTCACTGGACTCCTCTGGACATCCTCTGTTGCATGGCTGCCATTTCAATACATGCCAATTTCCCTGTAAAATGGCTAAACATATCTCTACTAATTATTTCTTTCTTTTCTAAATTTTTAAATTTATTATATGTATAGTATTATGTCTGCATGTATCTCTGCATGCTAGAAGGAGATATCAGATCTCATTTGTAGATGGTTGTGAGCCACCATGTGGTTGCTGGAAATTGAACTCAGGACCTCTGGAAGAGCAGCTAGTGCTCTTAACCTCTGAGCCATCTCTCCAGCCCCATCTCTTTCTTTCTTTTGCTTTTGTTGTTGTTGTTTTGGTTTGTTTGCTTGTTTTTAGAGACAGGGTTTCTCAGTGTAACAGCCCTGGCTTTTCTGGAACTCCCTCTGTAGACTAGGCTGGCCTTAAACTCACAGAGATCCCTCTGCCTCTACCTCCCAAATGTTGAAATCTTTCTTTTTAAAAACTAACTTCATGAACACAAAGAAAATATATGTGTAACAATCTTATTTGTATTTCCACCCTTGATAAGCCATGCTTATGATTCTTATCCTCTGTATAGTTATTGTTAACTCTTCCACATTTTAAATTCTTTTTACTGTTTTTTTTGATAAATACAAAATAAAGAAGGAAAAAAAAGAATAGCACTATGTTTGTATATAAAGAGCATTAAATTTATTTTAAAAATGAAAAAAAAAATAAATAAAAACTAACTTCAGGGCTTTATTGTGCTTGAGGCAGGATCACACTTTTGCCTTCCCACCCCCAAATTCTACCACTACTTAAAATTAAGTTTTTTGAATTTTATCTTATTGTTTTTTTCTTTCTTTGTTTGTTTGTTTTAATGTATATGGGTTTTTTAATTTCCATAGGGCATGAGCATGCCTGGTGCCTGTGGAAGCCAGAAGAGGGCATCAGATCTCTTTGAAGTAGAATTATAGATAGTTGTGAGCTGCAGTATGGATGCTGGCTATAACTGCAAGTCCACTGGAAGAGCAGCAAGTACCCTTGATAACTGAGCCATCTCTCTAGCCCCTCTGCTGCTACTTTTAAAAAGATTGTTGATGTGAAGGCATGGATTTATTGTTAAAAACTTGATGTCAGGGAAAGACCATTTAAGGCTCGAGGGCAGGGCCCAAGTCTAAGAATCTGGGAAGAATCTCAGGAATGTGCCTGACAGCCAATAGATTCAAAACTTAGTTTCCAGCAGTTCAGCTGCAGATTTAGGGCTTGGCTTTGCATTGGAAATGTATCCCGTCTTTACTGTACCCCATACCCTTTACCCAATCCTGAAATGCCAAGATGTGTAGCACCTGCTTGCATATGCTTTTCTTTAAAAAAACAAAACAAAAAACAAAAAACCCCTAACCTCTGAGCTCGTGGCTGAAATCCTCTACTGAGTTAGAACAGAAGGTTTCTATCTGGGTTCATTTGAACCTGTCCAAAGAACAAACTGACCTTTTTGTGTTTACAATGGAATCCAGCTCCCTGGAGGTCTTTCGGGGTCCCTCGGCATGGGCACAACAATTGACTTTAGATTTGTTTTATGTATGTATGTATGTATAATTGTATGTATTTTTAACATATGTATATATGAGGAGGTCAGAAGAGGGCGTCAGATCTCTTGAAACTGGAGTTACAGGCAATTGTGAGCCTCTGGTATAGGTACAGGGAACCAGACTCCAGTCCTCTGGAAGAGCAGCCAGTGCTGTTAACCACTGAGCCCTCCCTTTGCCCTCCTCTATTATTAGTGAGCCTGGGCCATGTGAAAAGACGGGGAGGGGAGAACCAGAAGCCCCTGGCATAGCTAAAATGGCTGGGATATATAGGAATCAGAGAAGTTGGGGGAAGAAAACCCCAGCTAGTCCCTGGACTGGAAAGTTTTCAGTGGGGGTGGAGTATTCCAGCCAGGAGGACCCTGTAACAGGTAGACTGGCAGCCAGTGTTTGCTTTGATATGTTCTTAACCTCTGAGCCATCTCTCCAGCCCCAAATATGTTAATAGGCACCTCAGTTAATATTGGCAGTTTGTCTTGGGTTTGAGATCTAACAAATAGCACTCTACAAACTCTTACTTTTAAATTAGGCTTGCCTGTATTCTTAGCACTCAGAGGGTAGAAGCAGGATCTTGCTTGTTGCCCAAGCTGGCCTGGAACACACAGGCCTCCCTTAAGCTCCTGATAGCTAGGACTGCAGAAGTATTTTACCATGCTGGGCTTCTTTTCATGTCTTTGAAACAGGAAAATATTGTTCTTCTGAGAACCTTTTTCTTTCTGTTAAATTTTGTCCTGTGTCACACAGATTATTCTTATTTTTAAAAAATCCATATGGCTGGACATGGTAGTACATACCCTTAAATCCTAGGAAGGCAAAGGCAGGTGGCTGTCTATGAGTTCAGGGCCAGCCTGATCTACACAGTGAGTTCTAAGACAGCCAGGACTGCAGGACTGTCACAGAAACAGCAAAAAAAGAAAAAGAAAGGGAGGAAGAAAGAAAGGAAAAAAAATCCATGCATCTGTTTCTTTGCCTATCAAGAAGGGAAGTGGTCATAAAGCACCTGGCATAGGTGCTGGGAATAAAACTCCGGCACTCTGGAAGAGCAGGAGGAGCCCATTTCTGTATACTCTCCACAGATTCTCTTTCTCTTCTTTCTTTCTTTTTTTAAATTTTTTAAATTTTATTTAATTGCTTTGGTGTTTGCCTACATGTGTATCTGTGAAGGATGTTGAGTCTCCTGGAACTGGAACTACAGACAGTTGTGAGCTGCCATGTGGGTGCTGGGAATTGAACTCAGGTCCTCTGGAAGAGCAGTCAGTGCTTTTAACTGCTGAGCCATCTCTCCAGCCCCTCTTTCTTTCTTTTTTAAAGATTCTATTTATTATGTATACAACATTCTGCCTCCACTATGCCTGAGTGCCAGAAGAGGGCACCAGATCTCAAGACAGATGGTTGTGAGCCACAATGTGGTTGCTGGGAATTGAATTCAGGACCTCTGGAAGAACAGTCGGTGCTCTTCACCTCTGAGCCAACTCTCCAGCCCTCTTTCTTTCTTTTTAAATGTACATTCTGGTTTCTGTTCCATGTGTGTATTTCCCAGGTGGTATATGTATATGGCAGGAGGCAGGCAGGAACAGGCTGCAGCTGGTGCCCTCTGGTGTTACTGTTCTCATTTGGTCCTTGGATATTGGCCCCAGCCATACAAATGTTACACCCATGTGCTGGCCTAGGAAGAAATGATACCTTAGCCATTGGCAATGGCTGGCATTGCAGCTTCCAGCAGGTCTGAGCCATACAGATTATTCGGTTCTTGACACCATAGCGTGGTGTTACAGCTGTGTAGTTCTATGAACTGGAGATTCCTTAGCCCTTGACACTGGCCAGTGTCACAGCTCTATGGCTTGAGGGTCTGAGATATTTGGCTCCAAAGACTTCATTTCTCTCTAGCAAGCAGGGCCTGTGGTCTCTCATCTGACTCCTTATAGCCTTTTCTTTCCCCTTCTCTCTGCCCTCTTCCCTCCCATGCTCTCTACTGTTAGAACCTTTTTTCCTCTCTACAAGCTCCTGCCCATGTTGTCTTTGTTTGAGACAGAGTCTCAAATACCGCAGACTGCACACAAAGTCACTAGGCATAAGAGGGGCTGGCCTTGAACTCCTGATCTTCCTAATTCCACCTCCCAAGTGCTTGAACCAAGCATGAACCACGCACTGGATTCCTAGACTGATCAGTTGCTTCTTCAGCTGTCGAGCAGCCGGTGACCTGGCCACCTACCTTGGCCTGTTCAGTTGTTGCTGCCACCGTCACACCAAAGCCTCTGTCACTGCTGCTTCATTCTTTGTGTTACCAACTCAGTCCACCTAACCAGCGTAGACTAGAAAAGACTAGTCAAGAAATGCCTATGGGTCCAAATGCAGTTGGAACACCAGGGGAGGCAGTCCAGGGGGTATCTTCTAGTCCATTCACTGAGCATGAGCAGCTTGCTAATAAGGCCCGGAGAAGGGTATTTGGGCCAGTCACAGTGTGCTTTTTCAACACAGTCACAGAAAGCCCTCTGTTAGACCTCCAGGGGCAGTGATCTTCTTCTGGTCTAGGTGCAAATGGGTACATGGTCATCTAGAGTTCCCTGAGGCTGGTAATAGCAAAATATATGGTCCAAATGGAAACAGTCCTAGCAGAAACTGCCTTCAGGAACGAGAGTAAGTAGCTGTGACAACAGTCCTGTAATGCTCTGGCCTGGCCATTCGACTGACAGCTGTTTTACTCAAGGAAGCCAGAGCAGGAGGGAAGAGTCCAGCAGCTGCCCAGTTAGAAAGTCAAAGTAGCAACCGTACTTTGCTTATTTGCAGGCTCTGTGCTGTCTTTTGTCTGTGAGTCCCACCTAATCTCTACCTGTCCAGCTATTGGCCAGTCAGCATCTTTATTAACCTGCTGTGGGATGATCCTTCTGGATGCTGTGAATATGTATTGCTTTCATTGATGAAGCCATTCAGCTTACAGCAAGGCAGGATAAAGTTAGGTGGATCAATCAAACTAAGCATTGAAATAAAGAAGGGTAGAGTTGAGAGAGACTGGAGAGAGCCTCCCAAAGAGCAAGATGGACCGGTAAAGCCATGGCCATGTGGCAAGACATAGATTAATAGTAATAGGTTAATTTAAATGTAGGAGCTAGTTAGCAATAAGCCTGAACTATCAGTCTAGCAATTTGTAATTAATAAAAGCATTTGTGTGTTTATTTGAGACTGGATGGTCAAGACAAAACCAAACTAAAACAAAAACCCAACTCCTCCTCTGTTTACATTAACCCAATCACAGTGACATATATTCACACAGTGTAAAGGAATATTCTGCAGTTCTACAAACTGGAGATTGGATATTAAACCTCTAAATCTAAGGGGACATGCTCATTTAAACACCACAGAAGTAGATACTATTTGAAGTTGTAGCTGTGGACTGCACCTGGCAGAATGGCAGGATATGGATGCTACTTAGCTTTTTGGCAAGTCCAACTCAGTTTGCAGACCAGGCTGGCTTTGACCTCTCAAAGATTCTGCTGCCTCTGCCTTTGAAGTACTGGGACTAAAGGCACCATCACACCTGGCCTCATTTTATTTTTCCTAACAGCTGAATAATTCCATTGTATAAGTGTACCACGTTTTCTTTATCTGTTCATTAGTTGATGGACATCTAGGCTGTTCCTAATTCCTGACTAGAATAGAATATTGTGAATAGAGCAGCAGTGAGCATGGATGAGCAGCTGTCTCCATGGAAGGATGCAGTCTTTTCAGTGTGTCACATTGACTTCCATAATGGGTGTACCAGTTGGCACTCTCGACAGCAATGGATACACGTTCCCTTTTCCCACATCCTCGCCAGCATTTGTTCTCATTGACCTTGGCCATTCTAACTGTAGTAAGAAGAAATCTCAAAGTAGTTTCAACTGGAATTTTCCTGGTTACTAAGGATTTTAAACATTTCTTTATGTGTTTCTCAGCCATTTGGGTTTCATCTTTTAAAAATTCTAATTAGTTCTGTATCCATTTTTAGTTGGGTTACTTGTTTTCTTGATGTTCAACTTTTAAAAGTTCTTTATATATTCTAGGTGCTAGCCTTATATTAAGTGTATAATTAGTAAAGGCATTTTCTCATTCTGTAGCCTGCTGTGATCCTGGGTGAGAGGTCAACTGGGCTGGAAGGCAAGACGTAGTCTTAAATAAATACATAGTACATTTAAAAATCCCTTTTGATATTATTTTCTAATTTCCTAATTAATTCTGCCAGGAAAGTGCTTGTTACATGTGCTGGATTCAATCCCTAGTACTCATATGTACAGAAATGAGCACCTATAACCTCAGTACTGGGGAGATGAAGACAGGGGGATTCTGGGGCTTGCTGGCCAGTCTAGCTGAATCAACGAGTTCCAGGTTCAGAGAGAGAGAGGGAGAAGGAAAAGGGAGGAGGAAGGAGGGAGAGGAAGAAGGGAAGAAGAGAGAGAGACCCTGTCTCAAAAAAAAAAAGGCAGAGGGGCCATTGAGGATGACATCTGACGTTGACCTCTGACCTCTGCACTCATGTACACACATACATACATGCAAAGACCATTCAAATACATCTCCTTTACTTACATGATAGAAAGTTTACTCAAACTCCTAATTTTTAGTTAGTACATAACCTGTGTTTCATTATGCCTTTTATATGTGTATATAGGTCATTGTATATAACTCATTTTTTACTCCTCTCTTATTATGCCCCCCCAACAGAGTTTCTCTGTGTAGTCCTGGCTGTCCCGAAACTCAGACTGGCCTTGAACTCAGATCTGCCTGCCTCTGTTCCAAGTGTTGGGATTGAAGGTGTGCAGCTCATTACTCAACTTTTGTTTCAACCTTTGCCTTCTTTTAAAACATAGGAATGAGTAATAAAGACAATAATATAGTTGGACTTTTAAAGAATTTTTAAAGGAAAGATGAAATCACAGAATCATTACTGTTAGCCAGTTAATACTGGGGCAGTTCTGAGACTGGACAGAGTATGAAGACTCCATAATGACAGGGAAGGAGAGCTGGGAGGAAGTGTATGCTGCTTCAAGGAGACTGATTTTTTCCTTGTTTGTTTTGGACGAGGTCTCCTTATAGAGCTCTGGTTGGCCTGGAACTTACTGTTCAAACCAGGTTGGTCTACAGAGTGAGTTACAGGACAGCCAGAGCTGTTATGCAGAGAAACTTTGTCTTGAAAGACCAAAAACCAACCAATCAACCAACCAACCAAACAAACAAACAAAAAAAACCCAAACCAACAAACAAAACTCCCAAGTGAACAAACAACAACAACAACAACAACAAAAACAGCAAAAAAATTCTTTCTGGGGCTGGAAAGATAGCTCAAAGGTTAAGGGTGCTGTCTGCTGGTCCAGAGGTCCTGAGTTCAATTCCTAGCAACCACAGGGTGGCTTACAACCATCCAGTAATGAGATCTGGTGCCCTTTTCTGGCACGCGTGTATACAAAATAAAATAAATCTTTAAAAAAAAATTTATTTTCCTTCTGTAACTTCGGGAAATCTAGGATGCATTATATATTTAACAATCGTTATATACACAAATGGTCTCAATCCGTACCAATTCTCCCAATTAAGTAGTAACAAATCTAGCATGATGACACACACCTGAAATCCTTGCACTTGGGAGGTGGGAGAGTCGGGAAGATAGTTTAAAGTCATCCTCAGTCACAGAGAGGATTCAGGCAAGCTTGGGCTACAAGAGGCCCTATCTCAAAACAAAACACAAGAACAACCTTGCTCGCCCATTCTAGCCACAAACAAAAACCAAATAAGAGCATAGGGTTCAGGGTTTTGTATTAGAGTTTCAATGTGCGTCTTTGGTGCAAGAGACTACATTTCCCAGAAGGCTCTCCGGCAAGTTGCCACCTTGATCCCGCCTCCCAAGTTCCGGAGTCGTTGCTTTTTTCTGAGGCCAATCAGAGGGCGGAGTTTGTCGGTTCCCGGCTCTCAGATTGGTGCATTCGAGCGGTGCCTGAGTTCGAATTTTCAACTGTACCGGTTGAGTCCCGGGCTGGACCGGAGGCTCTGGCTTACTAGAGCTGGTGCAAGGCGAAGCCGGGTGAGTGGTGGGACGGTGATGGGCAACAGAGGTGCGCTGGGAGTCAGTCCTCCACGTTTTCGAGAGGGTGGGAGATCCTCGGGGCAGGCCCTGACAGCCTAGATAGTGCGCGGGCTTCGGTGACCGGGCTGGGTGGTAAAGCCTCGAATCGGTATTCCTGGGAATCCCGGAGCAGAGTCTGCCCCAGGATATCAGGCACTAGACGGTAACGACTATTGTGTTAGCACTGCTCTCCAATTTCTGCACTAAGCTTTGCATTAAACTCTCTTAGCTTTCATTACTTAAGGGAAGGAAGCTGAGGCCCAGTGGGTGGAAATAGCCCTGCCGTTAAATAGCCTGCGTTTGTCTGAGATAATAAATCTGGTGTTCTGCCAGTACAGTTGAAGCAGAGTTTAATTCCACTTCGTCTGTCTTCTGTTTGGGATATAAAATTCGCTTCATGTTGTCTTTACTACCTTCGTATCTATTCATTACACGTTCCTGCCTTTTTTAGCGTCCTTTCCTGGGGCATTTATAGATGGGAGGGGGAGGAAAGTTGTGACCCAGACCAGATAGTGTTGTAGGTTGGGCTTATCCCCTCATTTTCTTGGTTTGTAATTACACATACTTTCTCAGTAGCACATACTCCCACCAAATTATTTCTGCTTGCTTGCTTTCTTCCTTAATCCTTCCTTCCTGTCTGTCTGTCTCTCTCTTTCCTTTCTTTCTTTGATTCCTGGCTTATCCTTACCTTGTATCTTCACATCCTTTGCCTTTATTTGACTTTTTCTCATATTAAAAAAACACAAACTACTAAAGAACTATTTGCTACTAGAGTAAAGATATTCTTTTTGTTGTTGTTTCGGAGACAGAGTCTCTATATATCCCTGGCTGTCCTGGAACTCTATATATTGACCAGGCTGGCATCAAACTCACAGAAATCTGCCTGCCCTTGCCTCTTAGCTAGTAGAACTGAAGGTGTGTGCCACTATGCTTGGTTAGTAAGAATATTCTTGTGTGTGGCCTTAGTGTATTACAACACCCATTAACCCCCGCCCCCCCCCCCAATCTTAACTGTGTACCTCTGATGGTTTAACTGTCTGTTCAGTAGTATCAAGTTGTCATTTTGGGTTCAAGATTATTTTGGCTTTTAGCCAACTGAACTAGCTTTTGAGAGTATATTGTGTGCTTAGGTTAGTTGATGTTAGGTTATGTATACAGATACATGATATATTTTAGGGTTTTCTGGTATGCTTGAGGACAAAAGGGTTGATTCTTTGTGTGTGTGGTTTTTGAGATCTGAACCTAGTACCTTGCTCTTGGGAGGGGGAGTGACTGGGGTACTTTGTCCTTTTGTGTGTGTGATGATGACAATGATTACTATTGTTGGAGCTTTGTAGCCCACACAGGCCTGAAAGAAGCTATGTAGCATAGGCTATTCTTGAACCTAATTTTTCTTCCTTCACTGCCAGAGTGCTGCTTGCACCACCACACTCTGTTTATGGGGCGCCGGGGTCTCAATGCCCAGGGTGTTGTGTATGCTAAACAAGAACTCGACCCATTTTATTTTTAAGACAGAAACTGGGTAAGTTACTATTGTGTAAATAAAAAGTGTTTTTGTTTTGTAAGGATTCTGGCAATTTGGAGGTGAAGGGGTTGGATGAGATTTAATACAGGAAAGGTTGGACTTGTGAAGTGTGTGACTCTAGATAGGGATGAGAGTGGCCAGGCTGCATATCTATTGAACTGGATGGACAGGAAGATCCTGCTAAGTTGACAGCAAAATAGCAACTGCAAACAACTAGATTGTGACCTGAGTTCGATTCCCAGGGTCCACATGGCAGCCAACAACTGTCTGTAACTCCAAGACTGTATAACCTGACACAGTCATACATGCAGGCAAAACACCAATTCACATTAAAAAAAATTAAAAAAAAGAAAAACTGGATCATATTAAGTTGATTGGCAAATTTGAGGTTTTCTAGTATGTAAATAAAAGCCTTCCCCCCCCCCTTCCAGACAGGGTTTCTCTGTGTAGCCTTGGCTATCCTGGAACTTTTTCTGTAAACCAGGTTGGCCTCCAACTCAGAGATCTACCTGCCTCTGCCTCCCGGAGTACTGGTATTAAAGATGTGTGCCACCACTGCCTGGCTAACAATTTTAAAGATTATTCTTACTCTTTTAAAATTCCTTTCTGCTGCTTCCAGGTTCTTAATGAGAAGTGTCTTGGACTACAGAAGTTCGGAAGAGACCTGAGAAGGTGACTTGAGGCTGGGCTGTAGGACGTGGGCTGGACAAGTTAACTATAGGTCAGGTGTGTATCCATGGTGAATTACACTCAAGGAATAAAAGAAACATTATCGTATCAGCTTCATAAATGTTTAAGTAACTTAAATGTTGTCTTTTTAAAAGCTAGTACGTAGTTTAGAAAAAAATTCCTTAACTTTGGGAAAGAAAAAGTAAAGTCATCCACTATTCTCCTTTTTGGAGAAATTCTGGCTAATATGTGTTAGAATGTACTCTGCCACTGAGCTAGCCACAATCCTTGTTGTGCTTTTAATTTTTGTTATTTTTATTTTACTTGGTGCATATTTTTAATTTTATCATATATATATATATATATATATATATATATATATGAATATTTTGCTTGCGTGCCTGTCTGTACATCACTTGTGTGCCTGGTGCCCATGGTAGCCAGAAGAGGGCATCGGTTTCCTTGGAACTGGAGTTACAGACCATTGTGAACCACCAGGTCCTATCCAGGTCCTCTAAAGGGACCCATACTCTTAGTCACTGCCCCAACTCTCTGGCTCCCCTTTTTGAACTTTTTTGGTGTTTTGAGACTGCCTGGAACTCACAGATGTGCCTGCCTCAGAGCTCAGGGGATTAAAGGCGTGCGCCACAGCTACGCCCTTGGCCCTGTCCCACTGTGTTTGGAGTCAGGGTCTTGCTCTGTTGCCCAGACTGGTCTTGAACTTTTGATCTCCTTGTTTCCACCACCTCAGTAGCTAGTATTACAGGCCTGGGCCCAGCGCCTAGCTTGAGTGACATTGCAGAGTTTTGTCTAACTTTATATTTCATATACCATACCTCTATAATCTACATATACATATATCTATAATCCCAGACTTAGGAGACTGAGGCAGGAAAATCAGGAGGACAAGTTTTCCTTCAGTTCAATGCCAGCCAGCACTGTCTCAAAACAAAAACAAAAACAAAAACAAAATAAGCTGGGCAGTGGTGGCACATGCCTTTAATCCCAGCATTTGTGAGCCGGAGGCAGATGGATCTCCAGGCTAGTTCCAGGGCAGATCTATGTCTACACAGAGAAACTCTGTCTCAAATAAGTAAGTAAGTAAATAAAATTAAAAAACAAAGAACAGTTGTGCTGGGTGGCACATTCTGTAATCCCAGCACTTGGGAGGTGGAGGCCATTAGGAGTTGAAGGTCATTCTCAGCAATTTTTTAAGGCTGGACTGGCCAGCATGTGTTCTATCTCAAAAATATGTCAAGAGAGATATGGGAGTGGAGGAAGCCCTGAGTGAATGCATCTTGTTAATATGAACATGTACACAAATAATTTAAAAAGTACAATAGGAGCCAAGTACATGCCTTCAATCCCAGTACTTGGAAGGCAGATAAATCTCTGAGAGTTCAAAGTTAGGCTAGCCTGGTCTACATAGTGAGTTCAGTACAGCTGGGACTACATAGAGAGACCCTGTCTCAAGACAAACAAACTGTAAAATATGAAACGTAGAAGATTTAATTTTTTTTTTCTGAGATAGTATATGTGTGTGTGTATGTATGCATTTTGTGTGTGTGTGTATGTATGCATTGTATGCATACATTCATGCATGTAGTCAAGCCCGTGTGTGTGTGTGTGTGTGTGTGTGTGTGTGTGTGTGTGTGTGTGTGTGTGTGTGTGTGTGTGTGTGTGTAGGCCAGAGAATAATGTTAGGAGTTGGTTCCCTCCTTCCACCATAGAGTTCGGGGTTAGACTCAGGTTGTCAGGCTTGTTCAGCAAGCTCCTTTACCCACTGGGCCATTTTTATTGTCCTTGCTTGTCTTTTGAGATGAGATCTTGTTCTGAGATAGTTTAGGCTTTGCTAGGAGCTGCTAGCCTGCAATTTCATGTAGCCTATGTCGGCCTTGAGCTAATTGACCTGCCTCCTCAACCACCCACGTGCTGTGATTCCATTCATGGTGACTGTGTCTGGCTGGAATTGGTAAGTTTGAGAAAGAAATGAAAACACATTTGCTTGGTGTGTCTGGGTGACTTAGAACAGGTCTCCAGTGTGTCCTGTGCTGACTGCTGAGGCTTTGGATGGTGAGGGATTGTTTTTGGATTTTAAATTGACCCAATTTTGGAAGCTTCATAGGATCTGTTTCTGTAAACAGATCGGGTTTCAACATAGACGTTAACAAATGTGGAAACAAAGTCCATTAAACTTTCTTCAGATGCAGTTTGTAAGTTTGATTAATAGTCAAAGCTAGATGTTGGATATGTCGCCATTTGCTGACTCTTTCTAATCCCTCATGTATAAGGCAAAAATGTAGGTGTTTTCTCTCTGGGTAAAATGAAAATATGTGTTAATGCAGTAAGATCACTTACCCATGTGAAGAGGGTGGGGCTGAGAAAATGCCATTGCCTGGATGAGATTTTAACTGCCTGCCTCTAATGAAGCCTCTCTTGAGTTACCAATGCTTTAGCTTCTGCTTTCCCATGCCTCACAATTGGGTGGTGAGGCGCTTGGCCTCTCCCATCCATCTGTTTTGCTAGGAGCTGCTAGCCTGTAATTTCAGGCCTGCTCAGAATGTGCTCCGTGCTGCTCCCCACCCCTTCGGAACCTGCACCTTTTGATTTATTGAGCTTGTCAAGGCCAGTTATTTTTGGTTTGAGGGTGAGTGAAGAGAGACAAGAGGCAACATGAGGCTAAATTCAGATGAATGTAGAGACAGGTTATAATGCTGCTTCCGCTGTCGTCCTCGCGTGGGGGTCTCCATGTGTCTCTCCCTTTCTCTTATTCCTTCCCCAGAAAAAGTAAGATCCATCTTTATTTATTTTTGGATTTTCAAGACAGGGTTTCTCTGTTCAATAGCCTTAGCTGTCCTGGAACTTGCTTTGTAGACCAGGCTGGCTTCCAACTCCCAGAGATCCACCTGCCTCTGCTGAGAGCTGAGATTAGATATGTACACCATCACTGGTTAGCTCTGCTGTCTGTATCTACAGGGAAAAGATTACACATGTGTATCTTTTTGGTGTTTGTTTCGGGAAACAGATGGGCTATATGATATGATGGGTGATATTTAACAGGCAATTTTATTAGTTCATATATACCATATTGATTCATGCATAGCATATTGAGTAGGCTTTCTTTTTTTTTTTTTTTTTTTTTAAACTTTATTTATTTATTTGCCTTGGTGTTTGCCTGGAACTGGAACTACAGACAGTTGTTAGCTGCCATGTGGGTGCTGGGAATCGAACCCGGGTCCTCTGGAAGAGCAGACGGTGCTCTTAACCGCTGAGCCATCTCTCCAGCCCCGAGTAGGCTTTCTTTATACTTAATATTTCTACTTTATTTTGTGTGGGTGTTTTTGCCTGCATGTATCTATGTGTACCATGTGCTTACCAGGTACCCATAGAGACCTGAAGAGGGGAACAGAGCCCCAGGGACTAGAGTTACAGATGGTTGTAAGCCACTATGTGGTGCTGGGAATGAAACCCCTGCCCTCTGAAAGAGCATACAGTGCTCTTAATCACTGAGCTATCTTTTCAGCCCTAGACCCCTCCCTATTTATTTTTGTTATTTTATGTGAATTGGTGTTTTGCCTGCATGTATAACTGTGTAAGGGTGTCAGATCTTGGAATTACAGACAGTTGTTAGCTGCCATGTGGGTGCTGGGAATTGAACTCAGGTCCTCCAGAAGAACAGTCAATGCTCTTAACCGCTGAGCCAGCTCTCTAGCCCAGATTATTTTTTTATTAAAATCTTTTTTTCAGAGTTAGTTCCAGGACAGTCAAGGCCACACAAAGAAACCCTCTCAAAAACAAACCAAAAAAGCTGTTTATTGTTTTAAATTTATTTATTTCTTATTATTACTATAAAGGCAAGGACTCAGTATGTAGCCCTTGCTGACCTGGAGTTTGCTATATATATCAGGCTGGCCTTGAACTCAGAGACCCACCTGCCTTTCCTTCCCAGTGCCACCAAGCCCAACTTTAAAAGCTGTTTTTCTACTGAGAATATTTGTAATTTTTTCAGGAGCCTGCATTGTGGCAGTTTCAGATAATTTTGAAATATGAAGCTAATTCTCTTGCTTGGCAGCTTGGTTTGTTTAAAGGAATGTGGTTGACATATGTGCCTTTCCCTCTCCCTTTAGTGAGACCTGTTGACAGAAATTCAATCTTGATTAAGGGGTGCAGGGAGGGTCCAGTTCCCACCATTTGTGGGGCCTTCATTTAAATAGCTGCCCTTAGCTTTGACCCCTGTGGTATCCCACTAGGCTCCAACAGACTGAACTTTTTGATATTTTTACATCCTGATATTTATTGTTCCGTGAGGCAGTGTTGTGAAGCTATCTTGATTTAGCAGTTAGTTACTCTGCCTGTGTCCCGGTCTCTCCTCTCCTCCCTTTCTCACTGAGCTTCCTCCCCGACCCTACTTCAGGTTTCCTTCCTCTGCTCTGTCAGCCTTTAATGGAGATGAGGGTTCTCAAGTGATAACAGATGTATGTTTGTTAATTTGATCCCACTTTGAGGAGAGACAGCGTGTTTTTTATTTATTGTTCTTTGTTTTCTTTTTGGGACAGGCTTACTTTGTAACTCAGGCTGGCCTGGACCTCAGTCTGTGTGTCCGCGATGACCTCAAACTTGAACCTCTTGCTTCAGGTTCTTAAGTGCTGGGATTATAGGTGTGAGACACCAAGCCCATCTAGAGTGGCAGGGTGGCCTCGTGAGTTGGCCAATCTAGACAAAAAGATAGTGTAAAAGGAACATTTAAAAAAAATAGGCTGTGGTGTGCTTTGGGGTGCTGGACAGATGGCTAATTGGTTATGAGCACTGGCTGCTCTTGCAGAGGACCTGGGTTCAGTTTCCAGCAACCACATAGCAGCTCACAATTCTCTGTATCTCCAGTTCCAAGGGATCCAATACCCTTATACAGACACATATGTAGGCAAACACCAATGCAAATAAATACATAAATCATTTAAAAAAATTAGACTATTGGGCTGGACAGATGCTCAGTGGTTAAAGTGCTTGCTGGTTTTGCAGAGGACCTAGGTTTGAATTCAAAACCTGTGTGGTACTTCATAGCCATTTATGCCCTCTTCTGACCTCTGTAAGGCAACTGGCATGCATGTGGTGCACATATACACATGCAAGCAAAATACTCACACAGGTTTTTTTTTTTTTTTTTTTTTTTTTTAAAAAAGTAGATCAGGCTGATGCTATAGCTTAGCAGTTAAGAGCACTGGCTGCTCTTTCAGAGATCTTGAGTTCAATTCCCAGTAATCACATGGCGACTCACAGCCATCTATAATGGGATCTGATGCCCTTTGTAGGCATGGAAGCATGCATGCAGACAGAACACTCTTACATATTTAAAATACGTAAATAAATAAATCTTTAAAAAAATATATGGAAATACTGGAAAGAATATATAATGTTTGGATAAGTCAAGGTAGTGGTCAATTTATGAACTACATAAGTGGAAAACATTATTTCCAAAAACAAATTGATTGAAACAAATTATTGTTAGATTATCAAGCATATCAATAATATTTGATCAAAATTTGATGATGCTATCAAAAATAATTTCAGCAAAAATTCCAGGAAATCCAATGTTTTCTGAAGTGCAAACTTAGAGGAAAGTAAATGTAGCTTACCTAGCTTGCTAGCCCTTTCAGCTGAAAAGGTAATATTTATATAATAATAAAGCATATTCTCAAAAAGATCACACAAACTTCATAGTGCAGTTTCTCCTTCCCTGCGTCACCCAGGTCCCTTCCGGCTCAGTTACTAACACTTATTCAGACACGTGTGCAGATAGAGGAATATGTTGCCTTTTTCTCTTTTTTGTTGTTTTGAAATTACAGAAGGTATGAATGAGGCCAGCCAAAGAGACCCCACCCTCAAAAGGGGGGGGGGGCAAAAAAATCATGGCTCAACAGTTAAGAACATGGCTGCTTTTTCAGAGGACTTGGGTTTGATTTTTCACATTCCCATGGCAGCTGTGTCCCAGGTGAATATGAACTCCTCTTCCGGCCTCTGCAGACACTGCATGTAGGTGCACACAGACATACAGACAGATAAAGCATGTAAATAAAAATAAATAAAAATTCCAAAATAAATAATTAATAAAAGAAAGAGGCTTAAATAAAGAACATAAAAATACATATCCTAGAGTGATCATAGGCTTCTTAAGAGAGAGCTGCTAGAATTATAGTTTTTGGAGGGCTGAATGATTGTGGTATGTTACATTCCTGCCCTTCATTCCCCAGCTCTGCTTGTCTTCATTATAGTCTTGCCTGGGAAGTGTTCCAGTGACCTTAATTAGCCATTGAGATCATGGGAATCTGAGATTTTCCCATGTCTTCCAGCATAGTTGTTGAGAAGAACAGGAAAATGTCCTCCTTTCACCAGGGAATTTTAACTGTTGCAGAGAAATCTTCACCAATGGGCTTTTTTATCTTGCACTTACTTATTTATATGGTATGAATTTGTATACGTAGTGTGTGTGTGGCTACATAGCAAGTTCTAGGCCAATCTGTGCTATATAGGTCCCTGTCTTTACCCCTACCAGCAACAACAACAGAAAAGCTGGGTATCGTGTTGCATGCCTTTAATTCCAGCCCTCTGGAGGCAGATGCTAACTGATAAATTTTTGAGGCCAGCTTGTTGTACAGATCAAGTTCCAGGCAAGCCAGAATTACATAGCCTTAAAAATAAAAAACAAAACACACACACACAAAACCCAAAACAAATTAGCAACAAAAACCAGATAAACAAAAGAAACAAATAATGAAAAGAGAGTGAGAAGTTTAGAATAACATGATAGAGAGCCTTCTTCTAAGTCAAAAGACTATGGAAAACAATGGAGACCTGACCCTCCCACTGCTGACTTATACAGCAGGTGAGGTGTTTCAGAGGATGTGCTGTAGTCAGGAGCCAGCTCTTAACATGGCTGGATATTGAGACTATCCCTATATAGTCTCTGATCCTTAGCTTCTTCTTCCATCATGAGGATGATAAGTGACGCTTTATAAGACGGTAAATGAGCATTATACACAGACTTAGTGTTTACTACAGCCTGGCATCTCTGGCAGCTGTTTTTGTTCTTGTGTTTGTTTTAACCACAATTTTAAGTGATGTTATATGGTTTTGGGAAAACCCTTGTTTGTTTCAATTAATCAATATCTATAAACTACAAAGGTCAGATTTTTGTTTTTTTCAATTTGAGAGTATCATGTTCCTACACTAAGTCCTTAGCTAGAATGTTGCTATAAAGAGTTAAAGCTGTAATGAGTTCAGGGAAAGGAGTTGTATGGTGTGTATAATAATGTCACTGTAGAAACCTGTTATTTGGCTAGTCAGTGGTGATACACACTTTAATCCTAGCACTCAGGAGGCAGAGGCAGGTGAATCCTTGTGAGTTTGAGGCTATTCTGGTCTACAAAGAAAGTTCCAGTTCGGCCAGGGCTACACAGAGAGACCCTTTTTCTAAAAACCAAACCAAACCAAACAAACAATTTGTTTTTCTAGACAAGGTCTCACTATGTAGCTGTGGCTGTTCTAGAACTCACTGTGTAGCCCAGGATGGCCTCATACTCACAGAGATCTGCCTGCCTCTGCTTCCTAAATTCTGGGATTAAAGGTGTATGCCACTATGCCTGGCTATGTTATTTGGTATAACATTTATTTCTGGGACACTATAAAACTCAGAAATACTTTTCCTCATTATTCAGGTCACCAAGAAGCTAAGGAAATGGTGAGCAGAGCACTGGGCAGTAATGAAGCTTGGGCAGTTGTGGTGACAGTGATGTAGTTTAGAGACCTCCAGTGTGAAGTTGCCAGTGCATAGAGTTATCGGTGATGGGGTTAGGGAACTGACACACTCCTCTCCTTTTGAGGAACATTTCACAGTATGCATGCCTTGACTCAGCATTTTTACTTCATAACAGTTATTTTAGAGAAAAAGTAAAAAATATGTAGACTATTAGCTACAAAAATGTTTTTTTTTTTTTAGAAGTATTTTTAAAGTGAAAATATTGGGAAAAATTCTAAAAATAGAGTATGATTTTTACACATCATTGTAATGGCATATGCTCTCATTTTATTGCCATAGAGTATTGTGTAGAATAGTATGTGAAGCAGATTCAAAATGTGCTGGATTGCAACTATATGACTGTAATGTTTGTTTGCCCACTGTGTAGCCCTAGAACTTGCTGTATACAAATTGCTTAGTCCATAGCTTAGGCTTGTCTCCAGCCGGTTCTCACAACTTAAATTAACCCATTTCTGTTAATCTGTGTACCACCCTGAGGCTCGTTTACCTCATCTATGAACTTCCCATGCTGCTTCTTCCGTGACTCGGCCCTTCTTCTCAGCATCCTCTCTACTCTCAAATCTTTCCTAGCTATCCGCCAATCAGCTCTTTATTAACAACGAGAGCAACACATTTTCACAATGTACAGAAAGATTATTCCACAACACAGACTAGCCTTAACCTCTGCCGTCCTAAGTGGAGTTAAAGACATGTGCCACTATGTTCAGCAAGCATGAATTTTTAATTAATTTTTATAGACATTTAGAGAAAGGTTTTTTGTTTTTTGTTTTTTTTTTTGTTATTGTTTTTTGGTTTTCTCCCTGGCATGGCCTGGAACTCAGTAAGTAGACCAGGCTGGACTCAGATTACCTGCTTCTATCTTCTGTCTTGTGGTTAAAAACATGCTTTACCACAACCAGCTTAAAGAAAGTTAAAAAAAAAATATGTTTGTGTGTATGTGTGTACACGATACACACATGAAGGTCAGAGGGCAGTTTGCAGGGGTCAGATCTCTCTTAATGTGGTATCAGGAATGGAGAGCACAGATAGCACATGTCTTTACACTGAGCCATCCCACCAGCCCCAAGTGAGGGAGTGACTTTTATGTCAATATTATTGGATCTACTTCCCTTCAAGATACAAGATTTCTTCTTTTTGAGATAGTATCCTTGCTGGCCCAGATTGCCTAGGTGGACCAAGCTTGGACTCTAGCTTGTCTGGAGTTTTCCTGCCTCTACCTTCTGAGTGCTGAGATTTACAGGTGTAGAGCCATGATGACCTGCCTCAAAATACTTTCTAGGACAAACAGCTCACCGGGATTCATTGGCAATTATTTGTCATTAGTATAGCCTTTAGGCTATTTTTCAGACTACTTTCATCTATTTTGTTACCTAGATAGAGCTGGAATTGGAGGGTTAAACGTAGCTGGTTTGCACACAGTGAAGTGCAGAGTTTTGTTGCCATGGGGGTAGGTCTGTACTGTTGACTTGTTCCTTTTACCTATTATGCATGTTGTAGCTTTGATGTGTATGAAGTCATTTTCTCCAGGTCAAGGGAATTTTGTTTTGTTTTCCCTCCTCAGTGTTAGAGATCAAACTCACACCCTCCCACATACTCTTTGCTTTCTACCGATGCGCTCCACCTCCAGCCCAGGAACAGAGTTTTCTTGAAATATGTCTATGGAACGAAAACCAGCACTTGATAAAACGATGTCTCACTCTTGTGTGCACAAGGCCCTCTGCTAGGCACGGTTATAGACAGCTCAGACAGGTTTTGTCTTCCCACTCTGCTATGTAGCAGGAGGAAGGTTTTTGGAGTTAACTGATACGAAGTTGTATGCTCTTTGTTCCAGAGAGGGAGAGCTCAGCTGCCACCCTAGCGCTGGAGACTTTCTGTAGCATTTCCTAGAGACTTAGTTGGACTTGGGCAGAGATTTCTGTCATTAGGTGTAAAAGTTAATGATGTGTTTTAGAAACTAGGTTCCCAGGCACAGAGCGAAAACCTGGGTGGAGACAGGCTTAGGAACAAGACGAGGGCAGACTGAGGAAGATCAATGCTGAGTGCCATACCCAGCAGTGAATGGCAGGTTGTGGGGACTCATCAAACTTGGCCTTTTCTTTAAAAAAGAAAGAAGTTTGTAGTTTTACTTACCTGTTTGGGTTGTGCATGCGTGCCACAACGTGTATGGAGGGCAGAGGATGGATGGCTTGCAGGTCTCAGTTTTCTCTTTTGCCACCATGTAGCTTTTAGGTCACCAGGCTTGGTGACAGGTTCCTTTACCCACTGAATCATCTTGACAGCCCCAAAATGGCTTCTTACTAATTCTAAAAAAAGTAGTCCTCC
The DNA here is from genome assembly GCA_004025045.1 of Sigmodon hispidus. Lineage (NCBI taxonomy): Eukaryota > Metazoa > Chordata > Mammalia > Rodentia > Cricetidae > Sigmodon > Sigmodon hispidus. Next base: position 1,179 of record PVIH01015637.1, on the reverse strand, counting down.
CCAGGCAACTAACTTTAGGTTGATTTGACAAAGTGAAGTGTATTTTCCAGATGTTGCTCCTCCTCCTCCTCCTCCTCCTCCTCTCCTTTCTTCTTCTGGTGTGTATGTTTGTGTTTTGAGACAGAGTCTCACTATGTAGCCCTGTTTGATCTGGAATTTATTATATAGATCAGGTTCTTAGAGGGCTCCTGCCTCTGTCTCCCAAATGCTAGAATTAAAGTCCTGTACCACCGTGTCCACTTCCAGGAGATTTCCTTCCTTCCTTCCTTCTTTCCTTCCTTCTTTCCTCTCTCTCTCTCTTTCCCTTCTTTCTCTTTCTTCATCTTTAAATTATTTATTTATTTTCATGTGCATTGGTGTTTTGCCTGCATGTATGCTTGTATAAGGGTATGTTAGATCTTGAAGTTACAGACAGTAGCTACCATGTGAATGCTGGGAATTGAGTCTAGGTCCTCTGGAAGCATAGTACTCTTAACTGCTGAGCTATCTCCAGCCCCCAGAAGATTTTCTAAATTGGAAATTAAAATCAAAGTAGGAATCAATAATTAACATTGATATATAACCAATTTTCTTGTAACTATTTCTTTCCTCAGAAGTTGATCTACTGAGAGTTACAGTCCCAGGAAAAGTTTGTTCTAAGTGGGGGCAATGTCACAAGTTGCAACTACCTACTCTTTTGATGCTCCCACCAACTTCATCAACTTTTCATCTTTGGATGCTGAAGAAGACAATGAAAATGTGGACTCATGGTTTGGTGAGTTGCTGCCTTCTCTGCCATTTTAAGGGTTAAGGTCTTGTTTTGCATTGAGAACATTTCAAGAGGAGAAGAACTGGAGGGATGGCTCAACAGTTAGGAGCACTGGCTGTTCTTCCAGAGGACCTGAGTTCAATTCCCAGCAACCACATGGTGTCTCACAACTATCCATAATGAGATCTGGTGCCCTCTCCTGGGCTGCAGGCAAAACACTGTATACATGATAAATAAATCTTTAAAAAAAAAACCAAAAACAAAAAATGTGGTATACTTTATGAATTTGCCTGTCATCTTTGGTAAAGGAGCCATGCTAATCTTTTCTATCTCATTCCAGTTTTAGTATATGTGCTGCTAAAGCAAACACCTGACCTGCCTGACCACCCACCTTTCTTTCTTTCTTTTTTTTTTTTTTTTCAAACTTTATT
>PVIH01015636.1:27793-48936 GCA_004025045.1 Sigmodon hispidus | reverse complement strand
TTTTTTTTTTTTTTTTTTTTTTTTTTTTTTTTTTTAAGATTTATTCATTTATTATGCATACAGTTTTACAGAAGAGGGCGCCAGACCTCATCACAGATGGTTGTGAGCCACCATGTGGTTTTGCTGGGAATTGAACTCAGGTCCTCTGGAAGAACAGTCAGTGCTCTTAACCTCTGAGCCATCTCTCCAGCCCCCAGAGAAACTTCTTGATAATGAGAAATTATAGCTCATCCACCCATGTGACAATTCTTTAAGTCATAAGAAAAACTCACTGAACAAGGGTTTGGGCAGGGTTTTATTTTTGTCTTTACCAAAAACTATAAATACCCATCTCAGGAAGTCAAAAGACCTTGAATATCTAGACATTTAAACAGAAGGAAAGGCTATTCAGAAAAAAATTTACAAGCAAAGGAATATTGAACCTATTGGTACCAGTATACTCCTCAGGGTAAAACTCACTGCCTAACATCTGTATCTCTCTATAAGAAAAGTTGAAGTCCCAGTTCAATTATAAATTAAGACTGGCTTTGGAGTTGGAGTGTGGTTTTCTTCTTCTCTAAACCCAAGCATGCTTGTCAAATAAAAATGCAAAATCTCTGTATCATATCAGAAGAGCCACCTGATATGAGACAGAAGAAAACTGAAATAAAGGGATTATTCTATTGTTATTAATTCTATGCTGTATAAATGTTCATATCAAGATTTTTAAAATTATATATATTTAACTTTTTGTCATGATATTGATGTTCATATAGAGTCTATATGAACATTAACTTTAGAAAAAGTCTTTATCTAGCTTCCTATAAATTGTATGGGTTTTAGTCTCTTATCAGTTTCCTGTAGTGAACCATGACAATGCCTAATTGTGACTTTGAAGTATCCAAAGGGAAGATAGGGTTTCACAACAATGATTTCACATGGACCATGATAATGCCACTAGGCTGACAAACACTAACCAAAGAGCAAATTTGGACTACAAACTGCTCAGGACAATTTTGAGGTGACTAGCTGAGATGAACTAGCTTCACAGACTACTCTAGCCAGGTCTTGAGACAAGCCCTGCACTTTCCCATTGTGCAGAGACTGGATAACAAATGATACAGCTACTTATTTCAGGACTTGACAATTAACAAAATTTTTATTTTCAAGATCCCCTAAAGATATTGACACCCCTAGACAGCAGGAAGTAAATTTAAGAACATGACACCCACATTCTCAAGTGGTAGAATGGGTGGTTTTGGTCTTTCAGTGTGTTATGGATCATTGTCATTGTTTAGGGTAATTAGTTACAAATTGTTATTGGTTATGGTTAGGAAAAAAGCTGAACAAGAAACATTAGATTTGGGGTTCTTGTTTATACAAAAAGAAAAAAAGAGGATACATATATGATAAGATATAAGGGTAGATTATTGAATCTACTTTAAAAAAGCATTTACTATCACTTGGCTGAAGATGGATGCTCCAAGCTGCAGAGGAACATTGGGTGACTGTCCAGGCAGCCAGCTGTTTCTTTTTTCACATTTTTTGGAAGTTGCTTGTTTGCACATCCAGTTTACTTACTTAATATTATTTCTTCCTTCTGTCTCTGGGGAATTTTAAGATGAGATAGTTACAATTATAATTTTTTAGTGACAGTTTTAGAGAAGAAACTCAGGCTGGAGAGATGGCTCAGAGGTTAAAAACACTGACTGTTCTTCCCAGCAACCACATGGTGGTTCATGGCCATCTATGATGACATCTAGTACTCTCTTCTATATACTGTAGACATAATAAATAAATCTTAAAAAAAGAAAAGAAACTTACTAAGAGATTAAAGTGTATAAGTTTGAGAGACATCAAAAGATAGTTTTCAGTTAGTAATACAAGTTAGATATAAAGTGAATTAGGTACAATCCTTTGGACTCACCAGAGTAGGATAAATAATGGAATATTTTCATTTGTCAATTGTTCCTGAATGGACATTATTGATGTAATTTTTGCTTACATATTGTATATAGTTACTGTACTTATTGTATATAGTTTTTCTTTTTATTTTAACACAAAAGGGGATATGTGGTGATGCATTTTAACAAAATTAATCTAGAATATCAGAGTTAACCACAGAACCACATTAGGTCAGGGAGGGATGACCCACACCTTTAATACTAGCTTTAAGAATGTGGAAAGAGGGGGCTGGAGAGATGGCCCAGCGGTTAAGAGCACCGTCTGCTCGTCCAGAGGACCCGGGTTCGATTCCCAGCACCCACATGGCAGCTAACAACTGTCTGTAGTTCCAGTTCCAGGCAAACACCAAGGCAAATAAATAAATAAATAATAAATAAAGTTTAAAAAAAAAAAAAGAATGTGGAAAGAGGAAGTTAAGAGAGCTGAGTTATGGCTGGAGGATTCCTGGAGACAGGTCTGAGGAGGTGGCTGAGTGGCTGTGGTTTCCTTCTGATATTTCAGTTTTTCCTCAATATCTGGCTCTGGGTTTTCATTATATGCTAACTAGAGTTCATGCAGCAGCCTTTCTTACCTAAGAAGTCCTCACATTGGGAACTCTTTCCCAGCATGTGTTCTGCATGGCCCCAAGGACTGTGCCCCAGATGGCCACATTCTCATTTCTACTGATTTCAAGCGCACAGACCTTCAACTTGAAGAGCACAGGAGTCCAGTCTCTGGGTTTCTCTCTGGGTCAGTCTGTGACCACACTCAACACAGTTTTTAGGCGAGGTACCGAAGGAAGTTCTTTGGACCTTGACCCACCAGCCTGGAGAACAGGAAAAGCCTTTTATTTTATGTGCAAGTGCCAGTACACATAACATTGCCTGCTGTTAGTTGATGTGGGAATGTCTTTCTTTCTTTTTTTTGGTCTCTAAATCATTTATTTCTCCCGAACAGAAGGTGGGCATGGCTAACAGTGGACAAAGCCAGAACGCGGTGTGCAGCAAGGCTCCAAGAACAGCGGTGCAGGTAAGTTAGGCCAGCACTCAGGTCAAGATGCAACTGTCCCAGCCCACACTGGCTGCATTCATGACATAATAGTTGCTATAGATCCGGTCAGGGCTGATGTGCAGGCGATCAGCCTGCAGGCCGCACAGCAGCTTGTTGTAGGTGCGGTTCTGTCTGCTGCTGATCTTGCCGATGCTGTACAGGCTGTGTAGGGTTAGGGTTAGGGTTAGGGTTAGGGTTAGGGTTAGGGTTAGGGTTAGGGTTAGGGCTTGCTAGAGCTGCGAAAAGTCATGAGCTGGTCAGAGACAATGTGCATTGCGATGTACTGAGCTGGCTTGCGGGTAGCCGGGGCCAGCTGCTGGGTGAGCTCGGAGAGAAGCCCCTTTGGCACCGAGGGGTGGGGAACATTGGTGTTCATGGTGAACATCGGCATGGTGGTGTAGGGGCTGCATGCAGTGAATAGAGGGCGGGAATGTCTTTCTATATGCTGTGAATATCATTCTTTAAATAGAGGAACTGTTTTGACCCTTGGCAGATATCATATGAGTAGACGAGGAAATCAGAGCATAGGTAGGAGAAGGAGAGCAGAGTCAGGAACAAACAGATCCAGCTGCCCAGGAAGAAACATGTAACAAAAAAAGCCAGCCATAAGGCCACATGGCAGGACAGGCATATGGAAATGGGTTGAATTAAGATGAAAGAGTTAGCAAGCAATATGCCAAGCCATAGGCCAAACAGCATAAAATTAATATAAGCATCTGTGTGTTTCTTTGGGACTTTGGGATTGCTGGTCCAGATAAGAGGCAGCAGGTAGGCTCAGACCAGGGACTAGACGGACCAAAAACCTCATACTACAGATGGCATCCCAACATGGGCCCAAACACCCACATAAAGCCTGAGAAAGCTTAAAAAGGATTCTAGAGCACAGAAAGGGAGCCAAAAGCAGCTTCCGATTTGTAGCTCTGAAGTGGGTCATAGTACAGAGACACTGTTATGCCCACGTGTAAGAATTTTTACCAGGGAGGCTGGACACATTGTTATGAGTGGGGATTTTATTGCTACCTACAAATAGTGAGATCCTGGGAGGATCACCCAGCTCTGCACAGGTCCTTAGAACACCACTGTGCATGCTAGTTGAGCTTCAAAATGTGGCCAGGTTCTGGGAGTCTCACAGAAGACTCAGTACAAGCAACAAGCTGCATATGATCGATTTAAGATTTCTGTTTATATTGAACAAAAAGGGAACAGAGTCAAAGCATTTTCTTGGTTCTACTCTATTTGCTGGTGGTGAGCAGAGATGCAGCTTCTTTAAGACCAGTAACTTCCTGACTCAGCTTTATGGGCAAAAACTGTATGTCTCTTTAAGAATTCCTGCTGCCAAACACTTAAGTAGAGTGGGCAGCAAGCTCTACATAGTGTAGACCCTAAGATTCCTCAGAGTTGGGGTGGTAAATAGCTCCACAATATTTAAATAGTGCTTCCCAGAATTGGGAAAATAAGCCTTGGCTCTGGCACCTCCACCATATTGAAAAGCCGCTTAGTGGGGCGGAGTCAACACGCAAAGCAGCACTGTATAGTCTAGAAAAAGTTCTTCTGGTAAGAAAATGCCTGGGTTCAATTCTTAGCACCCACGTGGCAGCTCACAACTGTCTGTAGTTCCAGTTCTCAGTTCCAGGCAAACACCAAGGCAAATTAAATAATTAAATAAATAAATAACATTTTTAAAAATAAATCTTAAAAAAAGAAAATGATTAATGATATGCAATAAAACAGATTCAGATGGAGAAAACCTCTCAATGGGTTAAAATGTGTGTGAAAAAGAATGCGCAGACTGGGAAAAGGGGGTAGACAAAGCCCCTAAAGAGAAATAGAGGAATAAGAAAATAATAAACCACATAAAGATGAAGAATAGGCAGAGTCTGGATTATGGTTATTATTGTGTTTTCTTTAATGTTTTCACTGTTAATGAGCTAACGGCAGAAAGACATGTAATAATTGCAAAGGCTGCTAAGTTAAACAAACATATATATTTTAAAGGTATCTTGATTTTGAAATTTGTGTCTAAGAATATGTTGCTTTGGAAAAGAGGATCCACTTTTGTTCCCACAGAAAATGAGAACCTATGAATTGCTTCTAGGCTCTGATGATTTCATCAGCCAAGACCCCCTGAAAATCTCTGATGGGAAGAGATAGTCACATCAGCTACAAGGCTACAGACTAGGATGATCCAGCCTCAGGACCCTTGTAAGATTGCCAGTGCCCCTTAATCACCAAGAAGTAGTAATAGAAAACTATGCCCAAATTCCCAAAATATTGTTTATAAATGATTGTTTTCATTATAAATGGTTAATGGACATAGTTAATCTTTTTCTTGAAAAAATGAACAATTATGATATAGGAATGATTTTAAAAAGATACATTATTGAATTTACTTTAACCCAAATATCAGCTGTTAATCTCAAAATACTTTACATTGGTATGAATTTTGGTTTATTGATATAAATTTAAGGGCAATTTTGTTATACTATATGTATTTTTCTATTCTTATTTAAGGTGTGATGTTTATGTAACTCATTTAAAATTGTAATGTATAATTAAAAAATGCAGATCAATAGTCATCTTATAACCAAACTTATAGTCATGTTAGTTAGATTTTTGGGTATACAAAGATATATTTTAATTAGGTAGGCAATCTTCAAACACTTCTAAGACCTACAGAATATGGCATTTAAAATATTTTTTTAAGAAATTAGACTTTACTGGACAGTGAGACAGGTCTGCTCTTGGCAGCACCAATATACTTTAAGAGAATAATGGGCATTGAAACTTCATATGGAATTTACTTTGTGGCAACAGTTAGCCTCTGAATAAGAAACTGTTGTGGTACTGACTGCTTGATAGTATGCTGTATAAACTGGACATGCAGGATCCATAGAAAAGTGACCTCTAAACTTTGGCAGAACAAACCAAGATGGTCCTTCAGGTTCCTGCTTTGCAGAGAAAACTGCTAGACATTCTTCAGGACACAAGGAGAAGCGACTGGCAAACTTTGCCAGAATGGGCAGAGCAGTCCTTCAAATTTCCTGCTTCACTGAAAGGTATGCCAGAGACTCTGGGCCTGTAGGCTGATGCTGGATACCCAAACATTACAAAGGAACTTTGGGTGACTGCCCAGGCAGACAGATGTCATCTCTGTTGTTTCTAGATTTTGGAAGTTGCTTATACTTCCTACTTACTTGGGTAATATTATATTCTTCTGTGGTCTTTGATGTAGTTGAAGATTTGATAGTTATAAGTAGTTTTTCTTAGTTATTTTAAAAGGTATATTAGATATGGAACTTTAGACTCATAAGGATAAGGTAGACAATAGAATATTTTCTTAATTTTGCTAAATACTAATAGTCTGGATATTGCAACTGAAATTATTGCTTGATAGCTGTTTTGTTATATGTAATTTGTAACTCTTGGCACCCTCACACAAACATACATACAGGCAACACACCGAAGCACATAAAATAAAAATAAATATCTTTTTAAAAGGACAAAAAATTATTTTTATTATATTTATTTGTGTAGGTGCATGTGGTGATTTGAAAGAAAATGACCCCCAAAGGCAGTGGCACTATTAGGAGAAGTAGCCTTGTTGGAGATTGGAGAAAGTATGTCACTGTGGAGGCGGGATTTGAGATCTCATATATGCTTAAGCCATTCCCAGTACCTCAGTTCACTTCCTGTTGCCTTCTGATCAACATGTAGCCAGCACCATGTTTGCCTGCATGCTACCATGTCTTGCCATGATGATAAAGGACTAAACCTCTGAAAATATAAGCCACCCCAATTAAATGTTTTTCTTTCGTAAGAGTTGCTGTGGTCATGGTGTCTCTTCACAGCAATAGAAATACTAACGAAGACAGAAGTTGGTACCATGGACTGGAGTATTGCTGTGAAAGGCCTGGCCATGCTTTTGTTGGAAAGAATTTGGACTTTGGGGGTTTGGGTTAGGAAAGCAGTGAAATGCTTTAAGCTCTGCTTAATGGCTCATACCAGTCGGAGCATGGAAGACAGTGGTGCTAAGTGTTAATTGAACTGTGAAAGTCTAGTTTAAGAGGTTTCAGAGAAGACTATTAATATGTGGCCTAGAGATTGTTCTTGTGATATTTTGGTGGAGAACGTGGCTGCTTTATGTCCTTGACTGGAGAGTCTGCTTAGGCTAAAATGAAGAGATTGGTCAGTAGAAGCAAGGAAACTTGACTAGGAGAATTCTGGAAAGAGAAGAGGCAAAGAGGAGATGCCAGCTAGATGCAGAGTAAACAAGATAAGAATGCTGCACTGAGGGGCTGGAGAGATGGCTCAGAGGTTAAGAGCACTGACTGTTCTTCCAGAGGACCTGAGTTCAATTCCCAGCAAAACCACATGGTGGCTCACAACCATCTATGATGAGGTCTGGCGCCCTCTTCTGTAAAACTGTATGCATAATAAATAAAATAAAATCTTTAAAAAAAAAAAAAAAAGAATGCTGCACTGAAACAAAGTTACCAAGCCATGTGGCTAAACATAGATAAAAATTATGGATTAATTTAAGTCTAAGAACTAGACAGTAATATGCCTGAACTACTGGCCCAGCAGTTACTATAATATTAAGCCTCTGAGTAGTTATTTCATAAGTGGCTACGGAACCTGCCAGGTAGAACAGAGAAACTTCCAACTACCAAGATAGGTGATCTTCAAACACTTCAAAGATCTGTAGAATATGACATTTTGAATGTTTGAATAACAAAGATTTTCATGATGGTGAGACATGTCTGATCCTGACATCAACAATATATTTCAAAAAAGGATGATGGGTATCAAAGAACCTCCATATGGAGTTTGCTTTCTTTGTGGCAAGAAACTGCCTTTGTCTTGACTGCTGACAAAATGCTGTCCAAACTGGACAAGCAGGACAGAAAAGAAGACTGCCTAACTTTGCCCAATCAGGGTAAAATAGTCCTTCAAAAATTCCTGCTTCATAGAATAGTCTGTTAGATATTCTAGGCCTGTAGGTCAAAGATGGATGCCCCAATGTTACAGAGGACCCTTGGGTGATTATCCAGGCAGACAGCTGTCTCTGTCATTTCTAGTTTTGGAAGTTGCTTGATCAGCAACTCAGGTAATATTTTTTTCCTTCTTCGGTCTCTGATGAAGTTCAAGATGAGATAGTTATAGTTACAGGGTTTTATTTTGTTACCAAATTCAAAAAAGAAACTCAGAAAAGAGGTATAAAATGTATAAGGTTGAGATAAAGAGATATAAAATGTATAAGGTTGTATAAAATGTATAAGATTGTTTACCTAAGAAAATGTTTTGAGCTCTAAAATGATAGTTCTAAGAGTTTAGGTATAAAACTTTAAATTTGGGGCTGGAGAGATGGCTCAGCGGTTAGGAGCACCGTCTGCTCTTCCAGAGGACCCGGGTTCAATTCCCAGCACCCACGTGGCAGCTAACAACTGTCTGTAGTTCCAGTTCCAGGCAAACACCAAGGCAAATAAATAATAAATAAAGTTTTTTTAAAAAAAAAAAAAACTTTAAATTTATCAAGATGATAAATAATAGAATATTTTCTCCAAATATGCCAAATATAAATGGACTGGATATTGTGAATGTAATTCTCACCTGATAATTGTTTTTATTTATAGTTTTATTATGTTAGGGTTAAAAACCTTTCCTTTTTATTTAGAACTTTATTTATTATGCAGAATATGCCTTTACACTATGTGAAGGTGTGTCACTGTGATTGGTTTAATAAAGAGCTGAATGGCCAATAGCTAGGCAGGAAGAGGTTAGGAAGGACTTCTAGGGATAAAGAAGACTCAGGAGAAGAATAAAGACAGGGTCATGAGCCAAGTCCAGAGAAATCAGCATGCGCAGTACAGAGAGATGAGGTAATGAGCCATGTAACAGAATGTAGATTAAAATAAATGGGTTAACCTAAATTGTAAGAGCTAGTGGGGCAAGTCTAAGCTTTAGGCTGAGCTTTCTTTTTTTTAAAAAAAAACTTTATTTATTTATTATTTATTTATTTGTCTTGGTGTTTGCCTGGAACTGGAACTACAGACAGTTGTTAGCTGCCATGTGGGTGCTGGGAATCGAACCCGGGTCCTCTGGAAGAGCAGACGGTGCTCTTAACCGCTGAGCCATCTCTCCAGCCCCTGAGCTTTCTTTTTTTTAATATTTATTTTATTATGCATATAGTTTACAGAAGAGGGTACCAGATCTCATCATAGATGGTTGTGAGCCCCCATGTGGTTTTGCTGGGAATTGAACTCAGGTCCTCTGGAAGAACAGTCAGTGATCTTAACCTCTGAGCCATCTCTCCAGCCCCTAGGCTGAGCTTTCATAATAAATAATAAGTCTCTGTGTCATTAATTTGAAGCTGGCAGTACAGAGAAAGTCTTGTTATAGGTGTATGTAGGCATGCATGTGTGTGTTTGCTGTGTGTGTGTGCTTGGTGTATGTGTGTGTTTGATATGTGTGTGTATTTGGTCTGTGTGTTTGGTGTGTGTCTATTTGGTGTGTGTATGTGTGCTTGGTGTGTGTGTGTGTTTGGTATGTGTGTGTATGTATGCATATGATTGGTATATGTGTGTTTTGTGTGTATGCTTGACATGTGTGTGTGGATATGTATAAATTTATTTTGGTTCACTATTCCAGTAGGTTCAGTCTGTGTTAATTTTCTCATTGTTATGTTAAAATTCCTGAAAGAAACACTGTGAGCATGAGCGGATGCTGACTCTCAGTTCCTGCATATGGTTGATACAGGGCCATGAGTAGCTGGTTGCATTCCTATGGCACTAAGGAAGCAGAGAGGGACTAATGCAAGATGCTGGGCGAAATCCTCCAGGCCCACTCTCCAGAGATGTACTTCCTCAAGCTAGACCTCACCTCCTAAAGGATTTACAATCTCTCAAAGCAGCACCTCTGCTGGGAACACATTTTCAAACACATGAGCCTGTGTGGGACATTTCAGATCCAAGCAACACAGTCTGCAGCAACAGGATGGGTATCAGAGCGGAGCACTGTAGGTCTCAATGAGCAGGATGCAGACCATATGCCTTGTTAGCAGGCTCTCTCCTTCTTCCTGTTACATCCAAGCCCAGGCCTATAGTATGGTGCCTCCTCCATTGGGGAGGGATTCCCTAGCCTTCGTTAGTACTGTAGAAATGCCCTCACAAACACAGCCAGACAGTAGCTGCCTGGATGAGTCTCAGTCCATGCACATGGCAATCCCAGTGAACTAGAGAGAGATGGCTTAGTGGATAAGGATGAGTTCAGGGGCTTGTGAGCCACCTGCTGTGGGTGCTAGGGGCTGAACTGAGATCCTTTGCAAGAACAGAACAGTATATACTCTTTTATTAAGATGTATTCATTTTTTTATTTTATGTGCATGATGTTTACTTGCATACATGTCTGTGTACCACATTAGTGCCTGGAGCCTGCAGATGTCAAAAGAGGTTGTCAGATCCCCTGATGTTACTTACAGATGAAGCACTATGTGGGTGTTAGGAATCAAACCCTGGTCCTCTGCAAGAGCAACAAGTGCTCTCAACTGCTGAGCCACCTCTCCAGCCTGTAATATGCACTCTCAACTGTTATAGGATATTAGTTTAAGATGTATTCCGTTTGTTTATGCTATGGAACATTTGTTTAATGATGCAATGATGTGTTAAATTCTTTTATGTCACATTTGTTTAACTTTGTAAAGCTGTGTTACTTTGCCTGTCTGAAATACTTGATAGTAATAAAGAGCTAAACAGCCAATAGCAAGGCCAGAGAAAGGATAGTCAGGGCTGGCAGGCAAAGAGAATAAATAGGAGAAAAAGAGAAAAAAAAAATCTAGGAGTGAGAGAAAGAAGAGAGAAGGGCTCCAGGGGCCAGCCACACAGCCACACAACCACCCAGCCACCCAGCCACCCAGTCAGTCACCCAGCCACACAGTCACATAGTAATACATCCAGCCATGGAGAAAGAAGTAGAGAAAAGTATACACAAATAAAGAAAGATAAAAACCCAGAGACAAAAGGTAGATGGGATGAGTTAAGAAACTCTGGCTATGGCTGGAGAGATGGTTCAGTAGTTAAGAACATTGGCTGTTCTTCCAGAGGACCTGAGTTCAATTCCCAGCACCCACATGTCAGCTTAAAACTGTCTATGAGGAGATCTGGCACCCTCATATAGACATACATACAGGCAAAACAACAATGTATGTAAAATAGATAAATTATTTTTTAAAAGAAAGAAAAGCTGGCTAGACAAGCCAAGTTAAGGCCAGGCATTCCTAAGAAAGAACAAGCCTCCATGTGTATTTATTTGAGAGCTGGATGATGAGCTCTCAAAAGAAAAGAAACTATATTCAACCACAGAGCAATCTCTCCTAACCACATTTAACTCCCTCTAGCTCTCTCTAGCACCAGACATATGGCTTTTTACATAGATCTCTCTGTGTGTGTGTGTGTGTGTGTGTGTGTGTGTGTGAGTGAGAGAGAGAGAGAGAGAGAGAGAGAGAGAGAGAGAGAGAGAATGACATTAGGTGTTTTGAATTGGTCTCCCTCTTATTTTTATGTTTGAGTGCTCTATCTGCATGTACACTTCTATGACAAAAGAGGACATCAGATTCCACTATAGATAGATGGCTGTGAGCCACCATGTGTTGCTGGGAATTGAACTCAGAACCTCTGGAAGAGCAGCCAGTACTATTAACCTCTGAGCCATCTCTCCATCCCATTTATTTATTTACTTATTTATTTAAAACAGGGTGTCTCATTGACTTGTTAAATTGTCCTAACTGGCTGGCTAGCCAGCCCCAGGGATCTTACATCTCTGCTTTCCCAAAATTAGGCTTATGTCACTGCACCTGCTTTAAGAAAAAAATTTATTTTGTTAATCTGTTTTATGTATGTGAGTATTTTCTCTGCATGTATGTATGTGAACCACTTGTTTGCCTGATACTTTCAAAGGTCTGAAGAGGGAATAGATCCCTGGGAACTCATGTTACAGACAGTTATGAGCTGCTATATGGATCCTGGGAACTGAACCTGGATCCTCCGGAAGAGTAGCCAGTGTTCTTTACTCCTAAGCCATCTCTCTGGCCCCACTTGCCTCTTATTTGTTCATCTACCTACCTATCTACCTACCTACCTATCTATCTATCTATCAATCATCTATCTATCTATCTATCTATCTTTCTATCTTGGTTTTTCAAGACAGAGTTACTCTGTATGGCCCTGGACTTGAATTCAGAGATCTACTTACTTCTGCCTCCTGAGTGCTATAGCAGGATTAAAGATGTGAACTTGCCACTGCCTGGCTATTTTAAATAACATGTGTGTGCATATATTGTGCATGGGTATGTGCACATGACTAAACATGCCCTTCGAGGCCAGAAGGGAACATCAGATCTGCTGTGAGCTGCCATGTGGATGATGGGAATTGAATCCAGGTCCTTCTGAACAATAGCAACCAATGCTATTAACCGCTAAGCCATCTCTCCAGCCCTGATTTTCTTAATTAAATTATTGGAAGTGAGAAGACCCACTTTTTTAAAAAAAAAAAAAAAAAACAACTTTATTTATTTGCCTTGATGTTTTGCCTGGAACTGGAACTACAGACAGTTGTTAGCTGCCATGTGGGTGCTGGGAATCGAACCTGAGTCCTCTGGAAGAGCAGACGGTGCTCTTATCCGCTGAGCCATCTCTCCAGCCCCAAGAAGACCCACTTTTAATCCAGATCTTCTGAGGTGGGAAGACGCTCTTCACTCTGGGCCACACCTTCTGCCGGTAGCCTTCACTCCAGACATGAAGAAGGAAGTCTGCTGTCTGCTCGCTGTCCTTCTTGCCGTCAGTTCATCCTTCACTGGTTTAGAGCCCACTTCTCAGAGAAGACAGCTAAGACATGTAGCCTCATGAACTGAACAACACTGGATTCTTGGACCTTCCATTGGTAAGACAGCCATTGCTGGACTGGCTGGACCACTCTAATAAATGAATAAATGAATGAATGAATAAATAAATAAATAAATAAATAAATAAATAAATAAATAAATAAATAGGTAGGTAGGTAGGTAGATAGATAGACAGATAGATAAATGATAAATACACATACAAACATATATATACATACATGCACACACATTCATGTACACACACAAACATTCAGATACACATGTACACAGACATACACATTCACACACACAGCAGTTTCTAATTTCTATCCTGACAGTTGTAATATATTCACTACTTAGAGGGGTATCACTTAACTTCCTGATAGTTAGAGAATTTGTAGAAATATTTCTATCACTTCTAGTTTAGTGCACTGTAATTAGAGAATGATTTTCTTTATTTGTTTTTGTTTTTCAAGTCAGAGTTTCTCTGTGTAGCCCTGGCTGTCCTAGAATGTCCTCTGTAGACCAGGCTGGCCTCAAACTCACAGAGATCCATCTGCCTCTGCCTCTGCCTCTGCCTCCTGAGTGCTGGAATTAAGAGTGTGCCACCACTGCCCAGTGGAAACAAACCTTCTTAAATTTGTTGCTTTCACATTTGGTAGTCAAATTTTCATGTTGTAGAGAAGTTGGTCCTATCAAGCTGTCTAGCAGTGGCATCCACAGCTTTATCTAAATAGGGCCTCTGACAGCTGATTTATCGGTTAGTGAAAAAGGAGTGTTAAATCTTCTGCTAAAATCATGGCTAATTATTCTTTTCCTTTTCTTTAAATTAGTGTTTTAGACAGGGCTTCTCTGTGTAGCCCAGGCTGGCCTCAATCTGCCTACCTCTGCCTTCTGAGTGCTGGGGTTAAAGTAGTGTGCCACCACTGCTTCTACCCTCCTGGGTCTTTGTATACTTGTATTCTTTTTATTTTTGCTGTTTCTAATCATATGTGTACATGGGGGGGGGTATAGGTACATGTGAGTCTGTGCAGACTGGAGATATTGGATCCCCTGAAGCTTGATCATAGGTATGTGCCACCTGATATGGGTGTTGGAAACTGCACATAGGTCCTTCAGAAAAGCAGCACATTTTCTTAACCACTGAGCCCTATCTTCAGCATATATGTATTTATTTTTAAATTTCTGTTTACTGGGGGCAATAGGGATGGGGCCTCTTCCACCCATGGGAGTACTCAGCCATTCTAGGCTTGGGCCCTGAGGGTCCCGGGGGTGGTTGGGCACACCTGGTGTGCTCCCATTATCTCTCACAGGCACTGAGTAATTGTAGGGTGTGGCTGGTTTGATCATGGTGTCAAACTTGGTGTCAAGGCGAAGTGAGGGCATAATTATAGTGAGGTTCCCAACGGTGGTGAACACCACAAGCACCGGGTTCCTTTTCCTTTTCCTGAGGAAGGTCAAAAAAATCTTCCAGCCATCTTGGTCTCTCAGAGCCTATGCTTTTAAAGACAGGGTCTCACCATGGAGCCCTGGCTGGCCTGGAGCTCACAGAGGTCTGCCTCTCTGCCTGAGTGCTGGGATGAAAAAGGCATGTGCCACACCTCTCTACTTGCATGGACTTTGAAGTTTGTTATGTCCTCTCAGTAATGTGACATTCTTTACCCTAACGTGTAGATCTTTTGATTAGTGTTAACATGGTTTGTTCTTATTCCATTTCTTCTTTAACCAATTTGGTTTTTATATTTAAGGTTAATTTCTTACATAGTATACAGGTAGGTCATTAAAATATGTATTAATTTCTATTTTATGTGTATAGATGTTTGGCCTGAATATATGTCTATGAATCATTTACATTCAGTGCCTTCAGAGGCCAGAAACGGCCATTGGATCCCCTAGAACTACATATATAAGCTGCCGTGTGGGTACTAGAAATCAATCCCAGGTCCTCTGCAAGAACAGCAATGCTCTTAACCATTAAGTCATCTCTCCAGGTCACTTTTAAAAAATACATTTTACCCAGCTAAGCAGTGGTGGCACATGCCATTAATTGCAGCACTCAGGAGGCAGAGGCAGGTGGATCTCTGTGAGTTCAAGGCCAGCCTGGTCTACAAGAACATTCAGGAAAGCCAGGGCTGCTACGCAGAGAAACCCTGTTCCCCACCCCCTCAAAAAAGTAAAAATAATTACACAAAATAAATTTTTTTTTAAAACTTTATTTTTATTTATTTATTTGCCTTGATGTTTGCCTGGAACTGGAACTACAGACAGTTGTGAGCTGCCATGTGGGTGCTGGGAATCGAACCCAGGTCCTCTGGAAGAGCAGTCAGAGCTCTTAACCACTGAGCCAGCTCTCCAGCCCCCAAAATAAAAATTTAATACACAATTTTAATTCTAGTATTTGGGAAGCAGAAACAGGTGGATCTCTGTGAGCTCAAGGTCAGTTTGTCTAGATAACAAGTTCCAGGTCAACCAGGGCTACATACTGAGACCCTTCACCAATATATTAATTAATTAATACATAATTACAATAATTTTTATTGCTAAAACCACTTCATAGTTGGGCTGGAGAGATAGATCAATATTTCAGACCCTTTGCTGTTCTTCCAGGGGTCTGACTTCTGTCCCCAGCACTGCATCTGGCAGCTCACAACTTCTTTGAACTCAAGGTTCAGGAAATCTGACCCACGAGTGTGTAAGCACAAAAATACATAAATAAGTAAATGGAGCCTTGCTCCTAGATCCTTAGACTAAGAAACTCCAACCCTGAGCGTGAGAATCATTCTTTTAGGCTATGGATCTGCTTTATTCAGGAGACTCCTGAAGCATAAGGCTACCTTTGTTGGTCTTGTTGCCTCCCAGGGTTTGAACGGGAGGCCTTATTGCTGAAGACACTGTGCACTTCTGACACAGGACCTAAGGGATCCAAGCTGATCAGCCTCAAAAGCTTCCTCCCAAGGAAGGAAGGCGCCATGCAAATTTTCAGTGGAGAGAAGCAGCCAACATCCTGCCCAGCTCCGACACCTCTGAACCAGAACATGACCATCATGGCCCCATAACCCTAAGAGTGCAATAATGGCACACTTTCCTTCTTGGTAACCAACAGTTCTTTAAGTGGATTCAAGGACCCTCAACAAGAAGAGTCATGCTTGGAACTGGAACCCTCACCAGCTCCCCAGGACTAGTGAAGTCATGGACTTAGTGGAGAATCCAGCACTGCTGCTTTACTAAAGCGCACAATCCCTAACTACATTCTACATATGTGGCTGCCCTGTCTTTGAAACAGATGTAATCCATTACAGAAAACCAACACGTGTCACAATGGAGAGTTGTGCAGCCCAGTCCCAGCTAACCCATCTACAGCACAGCTCCTGTACCTGAGGCTCAAGGGTCCTGTGGAAGAGGGGCAGGAAGATTGTAAGAGCCAGAAGAACAGGAAGTTTGCTGTGAGATTATGTCTCCTAGAAAAGTTAGAGAGGCACTTGATTGGCGGAGCCAGACACATCTCTGACTTTGAGACCAGCCTGATCTACATAGTGTGTTCCAGGACAGCCAGGGTTACATAGAGCTCCTTTCTTCACAAAAAAAAAAAAAAAAAAAAAAAAAAAAGGCTGGAGAGATGGCTCATCGGTTAAGAGCACTGATGGGAGCTATGGGTCAAGCCTGGAACGCTGTCCTCAGAAGTCCTGGTCCTACGGGAGGCCTACGTGCGCTGTGGAGGCCAGGACCCCGGAGTTCTGGATAAAATGTGGCAAATGCAAGTGGAGGCGTCAGCACTGGAGTTGAGGCGGTCGCAGAACCGCAAGGGTGAACAGAAGGGGCCTTTTTACACTGAGGTTCTAGACTTGGGAGGAGAAAAGGGTGTAAGGGAGGGCACCACTAGCTTGGGAGCGGCCTGAGCTCAAGGTAGGAAAACCCATTGTGAGCTGACAAATCCAGACTTCTGAAGAAAACCTTAACATTGGAGAACTATATAGAGTGAAGGATGACACGTCACTTTAATTCATCTCAGAAAAAGCAAGTGCCACCTCTGAAGAGCTTCTAGTGGTGGAAGCTGAAAACCGGCTCCTGGAGGCAGAAATCCGGGCCTTGCAGAAGAAGGGCCTGAGTTTGACACCCTGGGGACCCAGGGAGCATCAACTCCTAACAGATCTCTGGCCAGGCTTGAGTAGAAGGAGCCATAACTCCCTCTGCCTTCCAACAGTTGTACCCCCAATGCCACCACTTCAAAGTTCCACAAATGTCCAGAACTCCCATGGCACTTCAACATCTGTGAGGAAGTTGACAGACTGGGTTGATGGCTGGCAATCCTGATATGCATGCAGTTTGGGGAGCATGGTCATTTGGCAGTCCTGTATGGCTGAACTTTTGTCCACAGCAGATATTTAATGGAACCATGCCAAGCAACTTAGGTCTGGATCGACACTTCTTCCTACCAGCATCTGATGTTCTAGGCCCTGCACCCTATGATCCTGGGTGAGGCCTGCTCCCTCCTTCACAGCCTCTTTAACTCAGGCACTACTGACATTTAAGGAGGCCCCCATAAGCCATCCAGGGTTGAAGTACTGGCTGGGGGATGGGGGAATTTGGTGTTTTGTGTGCTTAGATTTGTATTCTTCAGGGCTGGCCTTGTCATTTTTTATGACTTTCTGCGGGGCCTCGAGGCTTCTTGGGTTTGGGTACAGCTAATGACAAGCTTGGCCCAGGACGGACAAGATAGAGGAGGAACTACAGCATTGCCTCCAGCCCTTTGCTTCCCACTACCCTCAGTTCCTGGACCTATGGGCAACTGTGCCATTCTTGCAAGCAGGCAGTCTGTACCAAGGTTGCTTCCATCACCACTGGTATCTTTGATCTGTGAACTTAAGGCCTGGCAGGCAGTTTCTTGGGTACCACAACCAAAAGCTTGGGTCTCGCTATTGCTATTTGACCAAGATAAACAAATGCTTTGTGGCCGTTGGCGCCTCCCATTTTGGGTCCTTGCTAACTCCAACCTCAGCCTTGGCCAGCTGAATGAGATTCCCAAGGAAGGTCAAGCTGAGCTCTTTCTGAGGCTGGTGAATGCAAGAGATGCAGATGTTCAGACATTGGAAGAGATCAATCCAGCAAGTGCCCATGAATACCAGTATCCACCACTGGTATCTTCACTGGGAACCAGTTCCTTCACTCACAGTTCTGGTTTTGCTGACCCCCGACCTCCCACAGAAGAGGCTTTTGTCAGTCTCAAGGATAAAAGATGACCATTTGAGCCCCCACCAGGTTTGACCCAAAGCTACTAGGTTTCTGAGGCTGAAGGCCTTTTTCTAGACTGGCAGCTTTTCTAATGAGGTCTAAAAGTAATAATAAATAAACTCCAACCACACCAACTAGGTAAAAAAAAAAAAAAAAGAGCACTGATGGTTCTTCCAGAGGACCTGAGTTCAATTCCCAGCATCCACATGGCAGCTAACAACTATCTGTAATTCCAAGACAGTTATACATGCAGGCAAAACACCAATTCACATAAAATAAAAAATAAAATAAATATTTTTTTAAAAAAAGAAAGGAAAGAAAAGAAAATTTCAGAGAGATTACACCATCATGACTAAGACCTGAACAAGGATTGACACCAAGAGACACACTGATGTGGAAAAGGATAAGTCATGGGCCTTAAAGGAAGAAGACCTGCCAGTAATGCTGAGAGCAGGAGAACTAGTCTTCCTAGGGAGGAGCGAGACACCTCATTAGCCAACACCTCATAGTCAGCCCTGAAAACACACACACCAGTAACATCATACAGACCTCGCAGGAACACACAAACCCCTGACAATAACTAAAAAGAGGCCGTGAATTTGAGAGGAAAGCAAGGGTTGGGGGTATGATGTAATCATACCAAAATCTCAAAAACAAAGACATAACTAAAGAAAAAGAAAAGCAGGTAAAGAGCTTCACTACCCTAGGGACAGATGAGGGGACACACCTTTCTCTGGCACAAGCAGGTGCAAGCATGCTAAAACCTTGTTAAACTGTTACAACCGCCATTACTGTTAATGATAAGCTGTTTCTGTTTATCCTATAAGCATCTCTTCTCCGACTCCTTTTTCTTGAGTAAGCAGAGGCACTGGGGCTGAGCAAGCTGGCTCTTTAATTAGCAGCTGTTGGTCTCTGTCTTGCTGTCTGAGCATCCTTGAGCAAAAAGACTGTCTACTAGTCAGCCAGACTACCGCGATGCCTGGACCAGCCATCCTGAACACTCCATGAACACTTGGAGACAGCTGTGCAAATGATTATAGTTGACTGCCCTGGTTGCTGGGGCACATGCTGCTCCAGGGCTGTTTGAAACTGTTCCAGACACTGATGATTAAAGCCTGGATGAACCATTTCCACTGTGGCTGAAGGGGGAGCCTGTCGGCAGGTGGAGAGACTGTGAGACTGGAGACCTAAAGCAGAAAAACTTGGGATGATCTGCAGAAGCCAGACTATGAGTGGCCAGCCAAATGGCTGGGAGTGGTCTGAGGGTCTCAGGCTGTAGGAGCAGGCCATTTAGACTCACCATGTGAGTTACCAGGAGATTTACCTGACATTGCTTTTTTTTTTTTTTTTTTTTTTTTTTATAAGAGCAGCCATTGCTCTTTTATTTATTTATTTATTTATTATGCATACAGTTTTACAGAAGAGGGCGCCAGACCTCATCATAGATGGTTGTGAGCCACCATGTGGTTTTGCTGGGAGTCCTCTGGAAGAACAGTCAGTGCTCTTAACCTCTGAGCCATCTCTCCAGCCCCTTACCTGACATTGCAACATTGGGTCCAGGAGACATTTCTTGGAGCTGAAGACATGGCTCAGTTGGTTAAAGAAAAAACAAAACAAACAAACAAACAAAAAACAGATGACTAGAGTTTAATTCCCTAAAAACTTATGATGATAAGAAGCCAGACACGGGCTGGAGAGATGGCTCAGCGGTTAAGAGCACCGTCTGCTCTTCCAGAGGACCCGGGTTCGATTCCCAGCACCCACATGGCAGCTAACAACTGTCTGTAGTTCCAGTTCCAGGCAAACACCAAGGCAAATAAATAAAGTTTTTTTTTTTTTTTTTTTTTTTAAAAAAAAAAAAAGAAGAAGCCAGACACATCAGTGCAGGCCTATAACTTTAAGCCTGGGGAAACAGAGACAAATGAATCTCAGGGCTTCCTAGGCAGGCAGTCTGGTCAAATTGGCAAGTTCCTGGTTCATTAAGAGAGCCTGTCTCAAAAATACACTATATATAACACAATATAGTATAGTGACTAGAGAGACGGTTCACAAATGCTTACAGAGTGCTTACAAAATGTTTTAACCTTTATTTTTATGTGTATGGTGTTCTGACCATACATATGTCTGGTCTGTGCATCTCATGGGTGCAGTGCCCTTAGAGGCCAGAAGAGGGCATTGTGCCCCTGGAACTAGAGTCACGTATGTTATGACTTGTCATGTGGACGCTGGGAATCAAGCTGGGCTTCTGTAGAATTGCAGCCAGTGCTCTTGACCGCTGCGCAAGCTCTCCATCCCTAAGAGTACTTTTTTGTTCTTACAGAGGACCCAAAGAGTTCAGTTCCCAGCCTCCACACAGGGCAGATCACATCCACTTTCGTCAAACACAACTCCACTGGGAAGTACACAGCATCTGAAGAGCTTCCTGCCACAAGGCAGTGGTGGCACACTCCTTTAATTTCAGCACGCCAGAGGCAGAAGTAGGCTAGTCTCTGAATTTGAGGCTAACCTAGTCTACAGAGCAAACTCCAGAGCTATACAGAGAAACCCTGTCTCAAAAAAAAAACAAACGGTTAGGATTCTGTCCTAGCCCCTGATGGCACACCTAGGCAATGGCAATTGGCTCCGCCCTGCCCTGAGTTCTGAAGCCAAGCTCCATTTAAGTCCCACTCAGACCCTTTCTCTCTTACATCCTCCCTTTTCCTCACCCTGCCAGAGGGCACCCGCTCCCAACCCCCTCTCCCTCCCCTCTCTCTTCTCCCTCCTCTCTCTTCCCACCAAATCACAGCATTTGGTGCCCCCCCCATAACAATACAGTCTAAGTGAGTCCTGCCTCCGCTGCCGCCTCCGCACATGGGATGAGGTCTCCATCCATCTCCATCCGCCAGCCACACGGGGTAAACACGATGTCATATCATATCACAACACAAACAAACAAAAAACTGGAAGGAGGAGGAGGAGGAGGCAAAGAGTTTGTTGTCCGCCTGGGTTCCTGACCTAGCACAGCAAAGAAAACTCTTTAAGTCAGGTGTGCTGGGCGCCTGTGCTCCAGACTTTACCCTCCTCCCTC
>PVIH01015636.1:0-27693 GCA_004025045.1 Sigmodon hispidus | reverse complement strand
CCAAAGAGGCAAACAAAACAACGTAAACACAGAGGGGACCTAATGGCTTTTCCTGCTGTTGTATTCTGTTTGTTCATCATTGTGTATGTTTATTCGTTTTTTCTTGTTGCTTTTTTGAGATAGGGTCTCACTATGGAGAATAAGTATGGCTTCAAACTCAGAGATCCTCCTGCCTCTGTCTTCAGAGTGCTGGGAACAAAGAAAGACTCCGTCTATTGTCCTTTATTACTGTAGATAGCATTGACTCTTCCCTTGTGCCCGAAGAGATTAGGCCTTTTGTAATATTGTGAAATTATCGGCTACAGCTGTTCTGTAAGCGGCCCTCCGGAGCGGCTCCTTCCCCACTGCACACATTTCTGTCTGTCTTTGACAGACTTTATGGATGACACCGTGGTGGCACCGTGGCTAGAACTGGCGCTCTGGGGTCTTGTGCAGGCGGAAGGGTTAGGCGCATGCGCACAGGATTGAAATGGCAGGTGAGGGAAACCAGAATTTCTTTTACTCCTTTTGTTTAGAGAGCCAATGATCTTGTAAAAAGATTAAAACAAAAGTTGCCTATGTTTACCGATTTCTACCATTTCCAGTGCCTTTCTTTGAACAGTTTTGGTTTTTCTCTAGTATACATTTCTTCCTGCCGAAAGGATTTCTTTTGACACTCCAGTTAGATAATCTGTTCCTGCCTTGTCTAAGCTGTGGGTAATCATATCCAAGACATGTTTCCTTCAGACACTGTAGTTTCAAGATCTCGAAGTTCAACTAAGGAGTTTAAAAGAATTTTACATGTCCCTACTTTACATTTAAAAATATCCCCTCTGTTAGTGAAGATAATATGGTTTCTATAACTATTTTAATGACTGTTTAATTATTCTATCATTACTGGTTCAGTTTCAGTTCAGTTATGAGTCAGTTTCTTTTATGCCTGGTAGCATTTTCCTCCTGCATGTATCTTTTTTTTTTTACTTCTGGTTTTTAAAATAATTTTGCTTTGTTATATGCTATTCTTGAGTTTATATAAATAATCTTGAACTTTGTTCTGGGACAGTTACATTTCTTGGAAATAGTTGGACACTTCCTGGGTTTGCTTTCTTGGGTAGGACCAGACTGGTGTTCAGTCTGTGGCTAATTTGCCATGCTACTGAGCCGGAACCTTCTGAATACAAGCTCAAGGGTCTCTGCCTTCCCCACTCCGCTGGCGGGAAGAAACTAACTCTGAGCCTGGCTTCTCTCATCCTCCACGCAGTTTTTCCCAGCCTGGATTTCCTTCACGTGTGAGTACAGATTGATACTCAGGTTAATTGCAGCACTGTCTTTCAGACCCAGAACGCAGTCTCAGGACCTCTGCAGGTCTCAAGACCCTCCATCTGTCTTCTTTCTTGTCCTCTGTCCAGTGAACTCCAGCCCAGCCTCTAGGCACGCAGATCCTCCCTCTCAACTCAGGTCAGCTGCCAGGCTGGGCTTTATTTTTTCTACTTCTGCAGACCGGAAACTCTTCAGATGGAGCCCTCCTCTTATCTGTCTTCTCTACCTTAGGGTACCGAGAAACGACAGCAGACCCCAGAGAGGTGCGGAGCCTGGACTCCAAATGCTGGAAGGAGAAAGCTGACTCCTGGAATTTGTCTACTCATCTCCACAGGAGTGCAATAATGTGCACACATACCATACACACACACACACACACACACACACACACACACTCACACACATCACAATAAACACAAAACAAAACTAAAACCATGACCATTTGGCATAGCTCTTTAAAACGTTAAATAATTGGATTTAACAATATAACAAGATAAGTGCAGGAGATTTCAGCAGAAAATTACAAAAATGCTGATGGAGTAAATAACACTAAACCGAAGAGAAGAATGTGCCTTGTAAGTGGTTTGGGGAACTATGGCCACGACTCATTTCTTTCTGAATGGAGTTATAGGTTTTAGTCAGTCCTAATCAAAATCCTAGGGCGATACTATTCTAAGCATCAACAAAGATCCCAGAAGAGGGCAAAACACCTTTAATCCTAGCACCTGAGAAGTCAAAGAAGCCTGGGTCTCCAGTCTGTCTGTCTGTCTGTCTGACTGACTCTCTCTCTCTCTCTCTCTCTCTCTCTCTCTGGGGGGGGGCGGGAGACAGCACTCAGACATAGATGAAATGGGCAAGTCACTGAAGAAAGACTCGTCTTTGAACAAACGCTGGAACAATTGAACATCCACAAACGATTGGAGGAAGAACTGGGGGTGGAGAGGGTGGGGGGGCTTAAAAGAAATTAGCAATTAGCCTCAGTCTCATATAAAAATTAAACAAATGTGGAGCCCAGACTTAGCTATAAAGTAAAACTATAAAACTTTTAAAAGAGAACGAAGAAGAAAATGATCTTGGCTTAGAAAAGTAATTCTTAAGATTTGACACCAAATCATGGTGCTTTAAAGGGGATAATATGATAACGTACCTCACATTTTAAAACTTTGGTTCTTCAAAAGACAACATTATGACAAGGAAAAGCTCAGACACGGGTTATAAGAAGAGGGTTAAGTCTCGTCCTACAACAGAAGGTTCTGGAAAAATATCTGAGTGGGAAGCAAAGATTCCTCTTCACCTAGACAAGTGCACGGAAAGAATCTTCCCTACACAATTATTTCCCAATTTTTTTTTTTTTTTTTTAAATCCAGCACGGGTTACAAGCTCAGGGGTTAGAAGGGGAGAACCGATGCTAGGCAGTTTGGGGCAATTTTAGCTCTTAGTGTGACGACAGCTGTCCATTCCCCGGTCCCAGCCCACGGCATGCAGCTGTACACGCGCTCAAGAACAGCCAGCCGGAGCCCGGTCAGAGTAACGGGGGTTCTGTCCTCCAAACACTGGGGATGCAGTCTCTGATCTCTGAGGGATGCAGCGGTTTGGAGGTACAAAAAGGCAAGTGGCCATTGAGGCGCACCTCCCCTATTGTTGCAAGCCCCTCCCCCAAGCTGAAGTGACAAGACCGGGGATTTAAAGGGCCAATGCTCCTTTATTTCCCTCCTTTTCTGCTTTCAGGGACCGGAATTTAAACATCAGGGCAATCAAGGACAATTATATATGCAAGAAAAATTAGAAAGTGGTGATATATGCCTTCACAAAGACCTGAGAGGACCTCAAAATGTACTACTTCCCAGGCTGATCATTGCATAGAAATACTCTCTAACAACTAAAATATGAATAGGGCCTGTGACACGGCGCAGGACACAGGAAAGGCTCGTGCCTCCAAGCCTGATGACTGAGTTCCATCCCTGGAACCTGCGTGGTGGAAGGGAAAACTGACTCCCAAGTCTCCTACTGACCTCTTCATGTGCACCAGGGCGTATATACAAAACGAAAACATGGCACATATAAATGAAAGCAAGTCTTTTTTAAAATATTTTATTTATTTTTATTTTATGTGAATTGGTGTTTTTCCTGCATGTATAACTGTGTAAGGGTGTCAGATCTTGGAATTACAGACAGTTATTAGCTGCCATGTGGATGCTGGGAATCGAACTCAGGTCCTCTGGAAAAACAGTCGGTGCTCTTAACTACTGAGCCATCTCTCCAGCCCCGAAAGCAAGTCTTTTAAAGTCAGATTATTTTGCATATATTTTATACATGCTGAATATATAAATACGCAAAAATAACTAAGACCAGAAAAACTCCCTGGAAGAGGGGAAATCTGATTTCTATAGTTAACACATTATTAGACTCACCCATCCAGTGTTCAACAACAAAAATCAGGAGGCATAAAAAGAAATAGAAGTATGGCCTCACCCAGGTGATCTCAACACTCAGGAGGCAGAGTCAGGTGGATATCTGTGAGTTGGAGGGCAGCAGAGTCTACAAAGTTTCAGGACAGGCTCCAAAGCTACACAGAGAAACCAATACTAATAATAATAATGAAGAAGGAGGAGGAAGAAGAGGAGGAAAAAGAAAGAAAGAAAGTATGGTCTCTTCAAGACAGCATCTCACTATGCAGCCTTGGCTGGTCTAGAACTTGTTGTATAGACCAGGCTGGCCCAGTCCGGCCAGAATACTAAGCCCCTTTCATGAAAAGAAGAAACAGGGCTGAAAAGATGGCTCAGTGGTTAAGACAACCGACTGTTCTTCCGGAGGACCTGAGTTCAATTTCCAGCATCCATGTGGCAGCTAACAACTGTCTATAACTCCAAGATCTGACACCCTTACATAGTTATACATGCAGACAAAAACACCAATTCACATGAAAATAATAATAAAATATATTTCTGAGAAAAAAAGAAAGAATAAAAAGAAACAAATAGAAATGATCCCTGAAGAAAGGTCTCTTCCAGCTGACCCCAGCCCTGGTCTGTTTCTTGCCACTGATGCCACTGGAAGAATACTTAGGAGCCAAAAGAATCAAGAGCAAAGTGAGAAACAGTTCACCAGGCCCTGAACTTTGAAACTTCAGGTGGAGCTGACCGTAGTGGTGCCTGCAATTCCAGCAACTGGAAGGTAGAAGTAGGTAGAAGGAGTTCAAGGCCAGCCTGGGTTACATGAAACCCTGTTACAAACAAATAAACAAAGTGAAATGGAAAAAAGTCAAAATAAATAAGATAAAGTAGGAAACTTCAAATGGTGGTTTAATAGGAAGAATATTTTGAGTTGTATGAAATGGTACATGCTTGTCATCCCAGCCTTGTCTCGCTATTTAGAGCCTATCCCAGAGAAAGAAGAAAGGAAGGGAGGGAGAGAGAAAGGAAGACAAACTCCAGTAAACAAAGTTGGTTGGGTGTAAGTAGACCCATGTGGAGAGCAGGTTCTCTCAAAGACTCTGTGAAGTCTGGCCCGCATCTGACCGTGAAGAGATCTTTGTTGGGCGTGTTGGAGATGGAAGTCAGGGCGCATGCCTGTAACGCAGTACCAGGAAGTGCACTAGTAACTTTTCTGTTGCTGTGATAGAACCACCACGACCAGGGAAGCGTATAGAAGAAAGTCTTTATTTGTGTTCACAGTTCTAGAGGGCTAAGAGTCTGTCACGGTGGGGAGGGGTGGCAGCTGACAGTGAGAGCTCACGCTCTTCACCACAACCACAAAGTGGAGAAAGTCATAGAAGTGACAGATCTTCACAGTGTACAAGAGCATTATTCCACAGCAAGGTGTGCTTCTGTGAGCCCTTCTAAAGAAAAAGAAATGCCAGTAGACAGTAGTTTGAAGCTGTAAGGTGAAAAGATTTCAATAAGGCGGTGGTGCACAGATGAGTCAATGCACATGAGTGAGCCATTGCACACAAATGTGCTAATTCAGAATGACACCCCATACACACGGATGAGTCAGTGAGTAGGGATCAGCCATTGCACACTGCCCTACTTAGGTTTTCCATTGCTGTGATGAAACACCATGACCAAAGCAACTTAGGGAGGAAAGGGTTTATTTGGCTTCCACTTCCATATCACTGTCATGAAGGAAGTCAGGACAGGAACTCGAAGGCAGGAGCTGATGCAGAGGCCATGGAGGAGTGCTGCTTACTGCCTTTCTTCCCATGGCTTGCTCAGCCTGCTTTCTTATAGAACCCAGGACCACCATCCCAGAGATAGCACTACCCACAGTGAACCGGGCCGTCCCCCATCAAAAACTAATTAGGAAATACAGCTGGATCTTATGGAGGTGTTTTTCAGTTGAAGTTCCCTTCTTTCAGATGACCAGTTTGTGTCGTTGCCTTAAAGCTAGCCAAGATACACATGGACCAGCCACTGCACACAGACGAGCCGTTGCACACAGAGGAGCCAATGTGCATGGAGGAACTATTACATCCTGGCTTTGTGGCTGAGGGTGACTTTGAACTTCTGATCCTCTTGCCTCTACTTCCTGAGTGCTGGAATTATAGCTGTTTGCACTCTACTCCTAATTCAAGAGTTACACTTACCTGACACTCTAATAGAATGAGGAAGAGATCAGTGGCTATCAGGGCTGGGCAATGCAGAGTGTGGGGTGGCTGTGGTTCTCTGGATCTGGGGTGGTGGCTGCTGCCTGCTCTTCACCAGCTCTTCACCTCTGAGCTACACTCCTGTTCCCTCCTACATTTTTTTTTTTTTTTCAAATCTCGTCCATACAGTAGGAGAGGTTAGGATATTGTCCACGGCATCCCAGGTGCCTTCAGCCCATATGCCCTTTGTCACCTCACTGTGCCCGCCTGCCTGCGTGGACAACTTGGGGAGACTTTGAACCCTGCATCTCCAGGGAACTGTTCTTCCCTGATGTTGAGCCTCCCATGCCCATGGACACACCCTGGTCCTTTTTGTCATCAGGAAGTTCTTGGTTTCTGAAATAGGTCATCACTTAAAAACAAACAAACAAAAAAAAGTGATTCACTGACTCTTCAGTGAGGGGCCCTTACAACCAATAGTGCAGCCCCTGGGACAAAAGTTTGCTGCCAACACCCAGGACCTGGGGCTTAAATCATTTTGTAGGATATTTGCCCAGAATGCACTGAAGCCATGGACTTGATCCCTAGCACCTCACAACAAAGGTAGGGTGCTGTATGTCTGTAATCCCAGTACTTGAGGGGTAGAGGCAGGGAGCTGTGGAGTTTAGGGTCGTCCTCAGCTACAGAGGGAGTTCAAGGCCTCATCAGTGCTAAAGAAGTTCTCTGCTACTGGCCTACATCCGGGCATTTATTTAATAAAGGGGTTTTTATTATTTGATTGATTCTTTATGCATTGTGTGTGTCCTCTGAATATTCCCTTGTTCGTTTTTGTTTATGAAAGATGGCCAGGTTTTGTTTATAGAAGATCGCTTCAGCCTGAGAAAGCTCTGGTAACCAGGTACAGGGCCTAAGTCACACCACTAGGGAAGAGACCGAAGGCCGGGGTGCTGGCTGAGGGGGAGAGGCGCCCCACATCAGCTTCAGTGACCTGGCCCTGCCAAATTCATCCCGTTCCTCATTCTTCCCTCCTCCTTTCTCTCTTCCTCTCTACTTCTCTCCCCGGCATCTATCTGCCGTGGTCCATAACAGCAAGCACTGAGCACCATCACCAAAAGCACTTTCACCACCTCTGGACATTTTTGCACTTAAGAGGCTCTACAAAAATGAGAAGTAGTCCGTTTTCCAGCACATTCCATTAAGCTGTCATATACCTTCTCCACATTTCCTCCCCCAGGGTAAGCCTAGGATTAATAAAAACCTTTACTTTTCCTCTTGGTTTTTATTTCATTTTATAGTTTACAGAGTTTCTGTACCCCAACAGCCTAATTCCTCTAACTTTCCACTGGGAAGAGGGTTCATCTAAACCCTGGAGGAGTAATCCCTAGAATGTGAACACAGGAAGGGGTTGCTGTTGATGTAAAATGTCCCTTACAGGCTCCTGTCTTTGAACTCTCCAGCTGAGAGGCTGAACCTGCTGTGAAATGCTGTGGAGCCTTTGGGAGGTGGCACCTGGTTGGAGGAAGGAATCTTGCAGTCCAGCCAGCTCCCTCTCCCTTCTCTGCCTCCGGATCCACTCAGATCAGCCTCGCACACTAGCTGCCACAGACGAGAACCACGCCCACTGTCATGTTCTGCCCCTTGATAGTTGATAGACCCTCAAACCTTGAGTGAAAAGGAATCCTTCCTCCCTGAGTTGCTTTTTATCAGGTATTTGGACACAGTTATGAAGCAAGAAACCAATTCATGGGTCTAAGAGTAGACTCTTTCCCAGCCTAAAGCCCTTGCATTGGCAGCAGCTGTAGGCAGCCCTGCTTCACTCAGATCACACTCTGAGCGGCCTGAATCTAGGATTGGGGGATAGGGGGGGAGTCTCAGTACTCCTGTTTCAGCTCCCATAGAAGACTTGCATCCTGATGACCCCTTCCTCTGTCCTTACTCAACTGTCTTCTCTTCCATCCCCCCATCAGTCACTTGCCTGCAGTCCAGCCTACAGCAAGCATGCCGGAGCTAAGCAGAGCAGCAGCTATCTGAACAGAGCATCTATCCAGTGGGAACCATGAGAGCTCTGAGCTTGGCTGCTATGGAAGAAGACTAGGGTTAAATGGGAGACGGGGGACCCATTTCCATGGGACAGCCCCACTCTTGTGGATCCACCAACTGTCCCCACCGTGGCCATCCCAGTACCTGGGATTTGAATGGAGGCTTTTCTGTCCCTGGTGTCTGCAGCCAGGCAAGTGGAACATGCTGGGCATTAGTGATGGACGTATCAGCACCCCAGCCCTTTGCCTCCTTGCTGGGACAACTCTACTCTGAGGTTTTCTCCTCAATGACATGCTCTGGCCAGTAGCCCTGAACCACAGTTGCCCACAGAATTCCCCAAGCCTCCACACCAGTTTTTTGCTTTCTTCCCTGCTTCCTGGGGTGGAACCCATCCTGAGAGGGATGGTCTGGGATATGATTCCAGGAAGGAGCTTCATCGGGTTCTCTGGAGGAACTGAAAGAACACAATGGAGAGGCACCTTCAGGGGGCTATTCTTGAGTCGTACAGGCCAGGGAGACCAACAGCCATGTGCACACTAGATTAGAACCTAGTTTCAGTTCATAAAGCTAGACACCTCAACAGTTCCAACTTGCCACTGAAGGCCTGGATGAGTTCTAGAGAGCCACAGGTCTCCATTTCAGGATACAAACTGAAGCAGCTGGGTTCCAATGCAACCGTGGTGGCAGCAACAGAGCAGATGTGCTCACCAGCAAGGGGCAGACACACTGACAGGCAAAAAAAAAAAAAAAAAAAAAAAAAAAGACTTGGGCTGGTGAGATGGGTCAGTAGGAAAAGCCGCTTGCTGCCAAGTCTGAGAGCCTGTGTTCAGTTCCTACGACCTACATGGACAAAGGAGAGAAGAGGTTCCAGGTTGTCCTCTGGCCTCCACATCTGTGCCATGGTATGCAAATGTATGTCCATCTGTGCACAAACATACACATGTATACACACAAATATTAAAGAGCCTTTCTCTAAGACCTTTTTGTATCTAGGCCACTGGTGGAAGGCATCACTCATTCTAGGGCAGGGTCCCCCTCCCTCAGTTAATCCATCCAAGAAATACTCTCACAGACTTTCCCAGAGGCATGCCTTTAACTGATCCCAGATCCAATCAAGTTGACCACTGTGGTGGTTTGAATGGAAATGATCTCTGTAGACTTGTATTTGAATACTTGGTTACATGGAACTGATTGGGATTAGGAGGTGTGGCCTTGTTAGGGAAGATGTGTCACTCAGGGTGGGCTTTGAGGTTTTAAAAGCCCATGGCATTCCTAGTTAGTGTGCTTTCTCTATGCCTTATCCTTGTAGCTGAGTTGCAAGCTCTCAGCCAGTGCTCCAGTGTCATACCTATGGCTGCACCTGTGCCTGCACCTGTGCCTGCACCTGTGTCTGCACCTGTGCCTGCACCTGTGCCTGCACCTGTACCTGCACCTGCACCTAGGAAGAAAGGAGGAAAAGAAGGGGGCATATGCAAATCATGAAGAGATTCTTTCCCACTTGACAGCAATCAGCAGTTCCCATTTTGTTTACAGAGAGTCTATCTCAGGACCAGAAGTTTCTTCCTTATTTACAGAGAGTCTATCCTAGGACCTAAAATGGGTGCCTGAAACCTTTGATAGTACCAAACTAAGATAGTATATGATTTAGATTTTTCTTCCTTCCTTTCTTTTCTTCTTTTTTAGATTTATTTTGTTTTTAGTTGATGTGTATGTGTGTATGTGCACATGCATCTAGGTCAGAAGAGAGTGTCAGATTCTCTGGATCTGGAGTCCCAGGCAGCTGTGAACCACTTGATGTGGCTGTTGAGAATTATCGTCCAGTCCTCTGGATGAGCAAGAAGCATGCAGCCATCTCTCCAGCCCCTAAAATGGAACAACTCAAATATCAGACTGTCTTAAAGGGGACCTAATATCCCATTTGTGGTCTTCATGAAGTGGATGATGTAGCCCATCCTGGGGAAGGCTGCTGTTGTTCTCTGTCCACTGATTCACTGGCTTATCTCTTGTAGAAACATCCTACACAAGCACCAAGAAACAGTATTTACCCAGCTAGGTGTGCAACGTGGATCTAGTAAAGCTAACGAATGATACTGACCAGGACACACACAGGACAGCTCAGTTCCTCCTTTCTACCCTGGCAAGACAGCTCTTGACTCTTCACCTGGGACGTCATCTCCACCAGGGACAGCCAGACGCACTCCCTGACCTCTGGGAATATGGTCTGGGGAAATCACCTCAGTTTTTGGTTCAGGAATCACTACTCCTTGGAATTTACCAGGAGACAAGCTGGCCACCCCAAGTGTGCCCCTATGAAGACAATGTAAGGGAAGGACAATGTGCTAGATTCATCCTGGTCAGAGGCTACCAAGCTTAGCTCAGAAAGGCTACAACTCTCAGTTCGTTCAGCAGCAGGATAGCACCTTAGGAGAGTCTCAAGTGTTTGTAGAAGGTTCTAGAACAGTGTCCCTCCTCCTAAATGTCCCCCAGGAATAACTGGCACCAACAGTACCCTGGCAAAAGGAACTGGAATCTTCAGGTTTTCACCTTGCACCTGGAGCTGGCCTGTGAACCTGGGTGGGTCTTGGATGTAATGACAGGAAACACTTAAAAGGAAACTATACTGCAAAACTCTCCAGGTCAAAGACACACCAGGGAACGACTGAGATGTTTTACTGAGTTGGGGCAAAACTCAGTTAGGTTTGTTGTTGTTGTTATCATTTTGTTTTTGTTTCCAGCTTCACCCTCTATTTTGGATAGATTTCAATTTTAGAATTTTCCACCATGCTCTCCTGAATAATTGGACCCCAGAGACACTTCCATCTGACCTACAGTCTGACGTCTACATGGGCAAAGCTACCTACCGGGGGGCAAATGACTCTTCAGGTATCTTCCCCCTGAACAGGGTTTTAGTTCCAGGACACTATGTAGATTAAATCAAACCCTTTTATTTTTAAACTGTGGCTCATGGCTTATTTTTGTCAACATGTTTTTCCAAGTTCATCCATATTGTTTGTAATAGTAACTCATTCTTTTGTGTCTGAGTGGCATTCTATCTCATAGGTAGACCACAAATGATCAGTCTGTCCATTCTTTCGTTGACTTGCATTTGAGTCTTGTTTGGTTTTCCAAAATGGAGTTTTTCGGTGTATCCCTAACTGTCCTAGAACTTCCTCTGTAGACCAGGCTGGCCTTAAACTTAGAGATTCGTCTGCTTCTGCCTCCCATGCTGGGATTAAAGGCGTGCATCACCACTGCTAGCATTTGGGTTCTTTACATTTTGGCTAAAATAAATACAACTGCAAATAAAGATGAATACCAAAAAAGAAAAAAAGTTAGGCATGATGGTACGTCTGTAATCCCACTCGGAGGGCTGGGGCACAAGTGCATGTGTAAGGCAGTCTAGATGATGTTAGCTTCGAAGGCCACGCCCTCGGAGCTCTGAGGTCAGGCCCTATGTGCATCTCCCTCTCTCTCTTTCTCCCAGGAGCTCCCCCATTCCACCCTCCTCCTTTCTTCTTGCTTTCTCTGCTATTACAGTAGTAACTTTTGTGTTAATTGTAACCATATTTATCTGACAATAAAGCTCTTTTCTACATAGAAACAGTGTTAAGAGTCTCCTGCTGTCCACCACTACCTTCTGCCACGTTCCCACGTACATCCATAGAAATCCACCACCAGATAACTGGGTAAATGTAAACCGGGCCAAAATACTCACAAAATCGTAGCAGATGACGTAGTAGATGACTACCAGAGCGAGAAGAGAGGGGGCAAGGACAGACAGGAGAGGAAAAGGAGAAGAGAGAGAGGGTGAGGACCGGGAAGGAGATAGGAAGTACGGCGAGAGGAATTGGAGAAGAAAAAGAAAGACAGAGAGAAAGAGAAGGAAAGGGGAGGAGCTAGAAGGACTATTTAGCTTTCTGTTACTGTAACAAAATACCTGAGACAATCTCAGAGAAAAAATTCCTCTGGACCCAGCTTTACAGGCTCTGTCCACTGCTGGTTACCTGGTGCTTTTGGATCTGGTGAGGCAGCATCAAGGCCAGAAGTACTTAGTGGAACAAAAACCTCACTCACCTCATGGCAGGGAAGTAAAAGAGACAGAGAGAAAAGGTCTTCAATCCCTGTTAAGGGAATAACAATAATGTCTCATCTTTTATTATTATTGTTATTATTATTATTATTATTGTTTTGTTTTATAAAGTTTTTTTTAAAACTTTATATATTTATTATTTATTTATTTATTTGCCTTGGTGCTTGCCTGGAACTGGAACTACAGACAGTTGTT
This sequence comes from Sigmodon hispidus, assembly GCA_004025045.1. Classification (NCBI taxonomy): domain Eukaryota; kingdom Metazoa; phylum Chordata; class Mammalia; order Rodentia; family Cricetidae; genus Sigmodon; species Sigmodon hispidus. Next base: position 15,484 of record PVIH01015636.1, on the reverse strand, counting down.
AGCTGCCATGTGGGTGCTGGGAATCGAACCCAGGTCCTCTGGAAGAGCAGATGGTGCTCTTAACCACTGAGCCATCTCTCCAGCCCCTTATTATTGGTTTTTTAAGACAGGGTTTCTCTGTGCTGCCCTGGTTGCTCTGGAACTCACTCTATAGACCAGGTTGCTCTCTCACAGAGATTTGTTCTCTCACAGAGATTTGCCTGTCTCGGCCTCCCAAATGCTGGGATTAAAGGCATGTACTACAACCACATGACCATCTTTCAATCTTTCTACCACCTTCCAGCAACATAAACCTGAAGACCAAGCTCTCATCACATGACCAGAAGTACAGGATATATAAGTAGATTGCATCTGGGTGCGGTGGTGCACACCTTTAGTTCCAGTGCTTGGGAGGCAGACACAAGCAGATTCTGTGAGTTCTAGGTCAACCTGGTCTATATAATGAGACTCTGTCTCAAAAACAAAGAATAAGATAAATAAATACATAGTCCAATGAAGAATGGAACATTACCTCCTCCCAAGTTTTAAGCTCCTGAAATCCGAGGGAAAATAAGTGACTTTCCAGGTGACATTGTATCATGAAGAGACTCAACATGATAACAAGGAAACATCTGAAACCCAAATTAAAGGGCACGCTTCAAGACCGCAGGTAAAAATTCTCAGGGGCAAAAGGAGATCTGAGTTCCATTTCCAGGAGCCACAGGGCGGAAGGAGAAACAAACACCTTCTAGAGTAGTTCTCCGACCTCCACATGTGTACCATGGCGTGCACACATCCTCTTAAGCTCAGTGTACACACACACACATACACACACACACACACACACACACACACACACACACACACACACGCAGTGTGCAAGCCCAACAATAGATAAATTAAAATGTGAAAACAATACAAAGTCAAAGCTCTTTTTGTTTTTTATTTGGTGATGTCTTTTGGAACAACTGTCGGACTGTACCGTGGACTAGAACTAAGGGACCCTCCTGTCTCAGCCTCTTAAGTGCTGGGATTACAAGGATGAGCCCACATTTAGCTCTGCTGGTCCTTGGGTGATGTCCTCTGTTACTGTGATAAAACACTGACCAAGACAACTTGGATGAGAAAGGGTTTGTTTAACTCTTCAAAGCAGACTGTTGAAAATGTGATGAAATGATGCTTACTGGCTTGCTCAGCTTCGTTTCTTCCATCCCAGGTTCACCTGCCCAGGTGAGACACCCCTCACAGTGGGATAGTCCTTTCTACAGCAATCATTTGTCAATCAAGAAAATATCCCCATGGACATGCCCAGAAGCCAAGGTATGCTTTGTTATTGTTTTCTGAGACAAGGTTTTCTGTGTAGCCCTGGCTGGCCTCACACTCACAGATCCACCTGCCTCCTGAATGCTGGAATTAAAGACATATGCCAGTACTGCCCAGGGATCCCACAGGCCAATGTAATAGCTACTCCTCAGTTGAGGTTTCTCTTCCCAGGAGTGTCTAGTTAGTGTTAGAAGTGTTAACAAAAGTGACAGATGTGTCTCCCTGAGTCCATGCATTAGAAACTTAATCTTCAGGGCCATACTTTTATTGCATGTAGAGCTAGGGATTTTGGATAGTCAGGGTTAGAAGAGGTCATGAGGGTAGGACTCTATGATGACACTTTTTGTGCATGTGTTTATGTGCACATGTATGCATGTTTTTGCATGTAGAGAACACTGACAATGGCAGGTGTCATCTTCAGGAATTGGCTACTTTTTTTTTTGAAGGCAGGGTCTCACTGTGTAGCTCTGGCTATCTAGGAACTCATTATGTGGACAAATACAACCTAGAAACCACAGAGATTCCCCAGTGGTGGGATTAAAAGCAAATGCTACCATGCTAAGATGTTTTGTTTGTGTTTGTTTTTGAAAGGGGTTTCTCTCTGTAGCTTTGGAGACAGTTCTGAAACTCACTCTGTAGATCAGGCTGGCCTCAAACTCCCAGAGATCCACCTGTCTCTGTCTCCCAAGTGCTGGGATTAAAAGCATGTGCAACCACCACCTGGCTCCAGCTTTTTATTTTTATTTTATTTTTATTTTTATGTGTATGGCTGCATGGGTGCTCTATTTACATGTGTGTCTATGTACCACATGTATGCAGTGCCTTCAAATGAATGAGGTCACAAGATGGCATTGGTGTCTCTAGAACTGGAGTTATAGATAACTGTACACTGTCCTGTGGGTGCTAGGAATCAAACTTGGGTTCTCTGAAAAAGCAGCCAGTGCTCTTAACCACTGAGCCATCATCTCTCCAGCCTCCACCTTGTTTTCTGAGCCAAGGATTCTCAGTGACCTGGTACTTAAGTACCTACAATGGCCAGTTAGCTCCAAGGTCTCACCTGTTTCTGCCTCCCATATGCTGGAACTGCACGCCAATGATCGATCACTCCTGGTCTTTTCACAGGGTCCTGGAGGTTGGACTTGAGTCCTCACTGGAGGTGTCTGATTATTTCAGGTGGATGCCTGAACAAAAATCCAATGTTGTTCATTGGTGCCAAGCTCATGAGTGTGAAAAAGAAATGCCACTAACTGAACATCCTTGGACCCCTAGAGCTGGCAGAGGAGTAAGCCCTCTTATCATTGAAGCAGTTCTGGAAAGTTAAATAACCCCTCCCACTTCCTCCCAGAAATCAGAATTAAATGAGAATCTGTCCTCCACACGGCAATCCAGGGGCAGTCTTAAAGGCTGGAGAGGTAGCAGTGAGGACAAGGCTCCCCTCATGGGGACTAAAGGTTCCAAAAGAGTGTCCGCTAATAGACTAGTAAGTCAAGGAGTAGGGTGCTGGACCACTTCGGCCCTCAGGGGAGGAAGGGGATGTTACTGGAGCTGAGAGACACAAGTGTCTGGGAGGGAGCAGTGCCAGGCCGATGACCAGGAAGGCAGCCAGTCACCCAGCGGGCTCCCAGAATGTCCAACCCCATTCATTTCCCCCTAGGTTCAGATGCCTGCTTTCAGCACAGCAGCCTTGTATTTGCTAGGAGAGCGGCTGGAGAGGTGCGTGCAAGAGTCCAAACACCCAATGTCTTTAACCTCAGCACTGGGAAGGCAGATGCAGATGGGTCTCTGCCTGGTCTATGGAGAGAGTTCAAGACAGCAAGGGCTACACAGAGAAATGCTGTCGCAAACAAAACAAACCAAACAAACAAAGCCCAAAGTGCTTTGCAAGTAGAAGTTGAGAAGGGACTGAAGTGGCTCTTCCCCAGCCTGGAATTCCAGGGTCAGCCCCATCTGCAGAGACTCTGAGGGCGTAGAGGGTTCCAGTGAGCAATCCCCTGCAGGCAACAGGGAACCAGTGAAGCTGATGTTTGGAGAAGGCTGCCATGGGAGGAGGGAGCAGGCTGGGTACTAGAACGTTCTTAGGCATACCAATCCCACCCTGCTGGGGCCACTGGAACTGACTGTGGGCTTAGTCAATGTCCTGGTAAGGGCACTGCTTGCTCAGGGGACCTATCAGTTGGGCTGTGGCTCCCATAGGTCAGCTTCAGGGTGCTTCTGATAGGGCTAGCTGAGACCCTTCTGCCAACTCGCCTTTCTTTAGAGTTGCTAAGCCTTTACAGTCCAGCCAATCTGGGTGGGGACCTAGGCTCTGGCTGGCTCTCCCACCAGAGAGCACCCAGAGGCTTCACATTGTAAATGCCAAGGTTCCTGTCATGTGGGGGCCCAGCAGGTGCCTGGCCTTCTATTTCCTGACCCCACTCCTTGCCAGCTGGCAGGAGGAGTCTCTAGCTGGCCTCTCTCACTACTGGGAAGTCTAATTTCCAGTTTTCCCCAGGAGGGCAGCTCCCAGTTGTGGCAAGGGCCAGCTCAGCCATGACCTTCCTAGATCAAGACCTCAAAAAGTCCCAAGCTGTCAGCATGGCTCAACCAAGGTCCTGAGCCCAGCCCAGGACTAATGATCATGGTGTACCCTGGCCTCACAGCTGCCACTGGAAGGCTGTGCGGTGCTCAGTGTGCCTTCCATGCCAGGCTGGAATCACATCCCACTCCCCTGGAAGACAATGCCCACAACACATGACTTGGCATTCAGCAGGGAATAAATGGAAGCATTAGCATCTTGGAAGGTTAAAGCCTTACAGAATTGGAGAGCTTGAGTGATCCTGGAGAGCCATTTGCTGCTGGGTTAGGGTGGATAAGACAGGGGCACTTGGGACCAAGAGATGCTGAGGTTTTACTGGACTCCAAATCTGAGTATCACACCTTTGAAAGCCAACCTAGGGTCACAGGTGCCCACAGAAGGTAGATGGTGCCCCATGTGTGCTCAGCTCCCTAGCATTCAATGTCAAAGGTGGAGGAAGCAATCTCGGTGTCTCTGGCATGTATTTGGAGCCAAGTCTTACAGAGGTCTTGGGGAAAAATGTTTAGTAAGAAACTAGGAAAAAAAAAAAAAAAACTAAGATAAAAGAAATTTTTAGCTGTGTCAGCAAAAAGGAAACAGCATGATAGATCTGATGCCACAGGTGACTGGCTGCGCTTGGAGTGAAGGGACAGGAAGTAGACCTGGGCGTGTCAAGACCTGCTTCCCCTCTGGCTGGTCAGGCCATGCCCACTCTCAAAATGTGGAGTGAGGCTACAGGTCACACAGGTAAGTACAGTGTAGGAGTTCTAGTTCTGAAGAATTACACTCTCCCAGCTAGGTCATCAGCAGGTACTGAGCCTGTTTCTCATCTGCAGAAGGGATAATAAACGTCGTGTCTACGACGCAAGATCAAAGAGGAAGCAATAGGTTAGTTAGGTCGGTATTAGCTGGACTTTAGGACCACATCCCTCGGTGAGCTATCTAGAAAATGACTACTATGCCATGGCATGTGCAAAGGAGCAGGGTGGTGGTGGTGTGTGCAGGGGAACCAAGGCAGGCTGGGGCTCTCTTGGAATCGTCTCAGCTGCCTGCCCTGTCGGACGCGTCGGCGGGATCTGTATGCTTTCTTCTCTTCCATCGCCCGACCATTTTCGTTATCTTAACACCCTCCACCTCACTCAGAAGTGCTTGCTTCTGTACGCATGTGGCAACCTCAAACGTCTCCTTGCAGGTCTCAACCACCAGCTTTACTAAAGATTGCGTTTTCGGCGGAGTAGTGTGTAAGAGGCTCTGGCTCCAGCCCTGACCAGTTGAAAAGTCACCTAACCAGTCCGTGCCTCAATTTCCCTATATGCAAACCACAATGCTCTCGACCTCCGGGGATTACCCCGAGGAGTAAATAAGGCAATGCACCAGCTCATTGGGAACGATGCCTGGATGGGGATGAGGATGTGACCCTCGTTATTGTTGCATGGCACCCCTTATCCGAATGCAAGATCCAAGGGGTGGGGCTTCGCTATACCCCAGGCGTGGGTGCAAGCCACTCCGGATCTTCCGCCCTAAGCTCCCTGAGGACCAAACCGCCTTCCTCGTGCCGGTGGAGCCCGAGGAGAGTGACAAGTGGCCGCGTCGCGGAAAGGTTGGCACTCAGTAGGTGCTCTAGGAGCAGCCAGTGACAGCACGGGGCGACCCAACCAACGCACACTCCCTCTCTGCTTCCCGCGTGGTAACGCTCCGGTGGCCCACATGGTCTTTGACGGGTGTTACTGCTCCCAACGACACCCATCCCCACAACAAAGAAACTCGCCATCCCCGGCCGCCTCCCCTCGGTGCACCCCAGGGGCACAGCGGGCACGGAGCACCGCGCGCCGGTAGCTGCCCCCCGAAATCGTGTCTCGGGAGCTGTCCCTGGTAGGTGCAGGTGCGCACGGGACGGGGGCGGGCGCCGACCCCGCGGGGCAGGGAGCGACAGGCGAACTAGGTGGCACCCGCCGGGCGCACGGCGACACCGCCTCCACCGAGATTTAAAGGGCAGTCGGGCGGAGGGATCTTCGAACGACGCTAGCTGCGATCCCTCCGCCTCCAGGCGCAGCGACGGCAACGACGCGGCTCCTTCTCCGAAAATCGCTCTTGTGCCTCCGCCGTCGGGTGCCGACTAAGGGAACTCCATTCTCTCTGGCGTCTCTCCACCTCCTCCCGCAGAATCCCGTCGAAGCCATCGCGACGACCGGCGCTGGGCAAAGGAGCGCGTACGCTCGTAGCTTGCGTGGTGTCCCTCCGCCGTCATCCGTGGACTTCTTTTCGTGTCCTTCCACCGATCCCGGGCGGTGTCCGGGTGGCTCACCGGGGGCGGCGACGCGTCTGCGGCGCGGCAGCGAGGCTCGGGGACTATGAGGTGAGGACACCCGGGGACCGGAGGCGGCACCCGGCGCTGCGCGAGAACGCAGGACGCGAAGCCCCGAAGCCGGCGGATGTCGCCCAGACCCCGCGGCTGTGCGCGAGGCGGAGGTGAGGCCCGAGGTCTGGAAGGTCGTGGTAGGCTAGCGCTGCGTGCGAGCCGGGGCTCGGGGATCGGGGCTGGGCGCGGGTCGCGGTGACGGCCGCGGCGGCACGGTTTGGGGGGGGGCGCTCGGCGGACGCGGACTCCTTTCTCTCCCCCCCCCTCGTCAGCGGAGGCAGCGGGCGGTGCTACGTCCATGCCGCCATATTGGATTTTACTCTCCAGTTTTTTTTCTTAGGAAATATTTTTTGGTGATTGATTTTCTGGAGGGACGGGAAAGTGTGGCCGGGCGCTCCGGGAGCCCGGCGGCGGGGGTCTTGGCTGGAAGGCGGGTCGTGCTGGCGGTGAGCCGCGAAGGGTGTGCGTGCGTGCGTGCTTGCGGGAACCGGGCCGCGGGGCGGGGCTGCGGGGCCGGGGCGGCGGGGCGAGCGAGCGCGGCCTGCAGTTGCGGCGGCGGCCGGAAGGGAGCGGTAGCGGTCGTCGGGGGGCCGGGTCGCGGCTGCACGAGGGGAGCTGGCCGGCCGCTCGGGATTGGGGGACTGTGTTTTGCCTCTTCTCCAATGGGCGGCCGGGAAGCGTCTCGCCCAATCTGCTCGCGCCGCCGCCGCCGCCGCCGCCGCCGAACTTTCTGTTGTTTTTGTTTTGGCCCGAGCCTGGTTTCCTGCCGCTCCGGGTTGAGCCTGTGGCTCTCCGGTACGCGCCCTCCGGTCGGCGCTGTCTCGTGGCGTCGCGGGGCCGGCTCGGAGGCCCTGGCGTCAGCCGGTCTGCCATCCCGATCGTTCGACTAGGGAGTGGGGAAGCTTGCGGGGTGTTAGAGGGAGAGGTGAAGTTCATTTTGAAGAACTTTCTGGCGGAGTTCATCTTCTCCAGGTGATCGGGCAAGATGAACTACCTGACTACCTGAATTGGATGGCTTCCTTAAGGGAACTCGTTCCCCCTGTAACTTTTCCTTGTTCCTTTTTTTTATTTTTTATTTTTTTGTTGTTGTTGTTGGCAGCAACGACAGTTTGGGTAATTAGAAGACAAAACATAAACCCTTTCAGAGGCACGAAGAAAAAGTTAATTTTTTTTTTTTGCCTGAAACTACCAGAGATGATTTGTGTGTGAAGTCCATGCCTGAAGAGTGAATTGCCAAACACACACCTTTACTGTATAGATGCAGGTTTGACCCTCACTAGGAGCTCCCTATGGTCCAGGGTTCAAGTTTACAAATGCCTTTAATGTTAACAGGTGTAACACCAGCCAGGGTTTGAGTCTATAGCTTCTCAACACTGTTCATTCTACTTCCTCTCCCAGGCTCATCTGGGCTAGTTTCCCAAGCCTCTTCAGTTCGAGCATACGCCCGTCTTCAGAAAAGGCCCAAGAGAATGTAGCCCGTTGGAACAAGCTTCCTGGCTGGCCCACACAGAAAGCATGATTCCTCTGTCCCCTGAGCTGTGTGAGATTGGCTGTACCCTCGAATATTCCTAGGCTGTCTTGTGAGCTTGTTGAGATTTATCTGGTCCACCTAGGGGCAGGTGCTCAGGAGTCACTTCATGAAAGAGATAATTTGTTAATCTGTAACTTATCAAGCTTGTTTCTAGTTTTCCAAAATGTATCCAGTATCATTGAAAGTGTTTTTTAAAATTGTGTTTCAAAACAAAACAGGCTGGAGAGATGGCTCAGCGTTTAAGAGCACAGACTGCAATTCCAGAGGACTGTGATTCAATTCCCAGCACCCACATGGCAGCTCACAGCTGTCTGTAGTTCCAGTTCCCACTTCCAGGCAAACACCAAGGAAAATAAATTTAAAAAAAGAAAGAAAGAAAAGAAACAAAACCCTTGCCTTCAGAGTATAATTCAAGAGGAGAATAGGCCTCCATCCTTTCTCTCTGATTGAAACCAAACTCTTTCAAAAACTGTTTCCAAGGATTCTTTCTTTTTCCTTTCTCTCCCAAGTGCTCTCTTAAGGGTGTTTGACTTACTGGTGATACTGGCCTGCTACTCTGAGCTCCCCAAACTTGTAGAAGATAGCAGTGGACCATACCCAGGAAAGCTGGGTGGCAGAAATGTATGCGGAGGAGAGGGGAGTCCCCTGGGAGTTTGTGTGGTTGAGCAGGGGTTTTATAGGTGGGTGGGGCCAATCTTGTTAAGTTTCCCTTTAGATTATCCTCTGATTTGAGTTCAGATGTGATTTTCTTCTCCATAGGTATCAACTTGCAGGTTTATAAGGCTAGCTATATTCAAATTGTGCATAGTGTCTGAGCAGCTCCCTGTGTTCATGAGTACTTACCAGTGTCTTACAGAGCAAATCCTCTTAGATAAATCACCATGATTCCATTATTTTGTGCTTTTACTTGTCACATGTGAACTTTACCTTCTCTCCATTCTCCAAAATCCTGTCTGGTGAGAAGGTCTAGGACTTTGTTAGCTTTAGAACATTCTTTACTTGTAAAAACAAGGGACCATGTGTCATCCCTCTATGGGGTGGCATTATTGACTACCTAGCATATATTGGGTAACTGTAGGCAGAGACAGCATGAGGTTATTGTATGTCAGATAGAGCTAGCTCTGTGCATTAGAAACTAGCTTTCTGTGTGTAGTGTAACCTTTACTTTTTCTGCTTTATTTTTAGTTAATCTCTTTGTTTTGGGAGTGGATAAAACACTTATTTTTACTGGCATGTTGGTAGAGAAAGTGGATTTAGTTGTGGTATGACTTACAAATCAAAGTTACCTCAGGTCAATTTTTGACTAGCTGAGGGACTTCAGTGCAGCAAGCAAAGTAACTTCTTTCTTGGATAAGTTGACAGCTTTAAAACATGGAGACTGTTGAGTGGTGGTGGGTGGTGCACACCTTTAATCTTAGCACTTTGGCGCAGAGGTAGGTGGATCTCTGAGTGTCGGGCCAGCCTGGTCCACACAGAGTGAGTTCTAGGACAGCCAGGGCTATACAGAAAAAGCCTGCCTCTGGGGAAAAAAAGTAAAACAGAAACAAACTATGAGGCTCAAGAGTTGGCTCCATGAGTTGTGCTCATCCAGAGTTAGAGAATTCAGTTCCCAGGACCCTACATCAGGTGGCTCACAACCACCTGTAACTTCAGCCCTAGGGATCTGACACTTGTGGCTTCCAAGAGCACCTGTACTCTTGTGCATGTAGCTACACAATACACATAATTAAAAATAGTAATAAAGATTATTTAAAAACAAAAGGTCTTAAGCTTGAAGTGTGAATTAAAACCTCTGCAGATTTTTAAGTTATGTGTATGAGTTGTTTACCTGGATATGTGTACCTGGTGTCACTAGAGACCAAAGAGAGCATCCAGTCCCTTAGAACTGGAGTTACAGATGGTTAGGAGTTGCTGTGTGGGTTCTAGGAACTTCACTTGGGTCCTTTGCAAGTGTATCAGTACCCATAACCACTGAACATCTCTCCAGCCCCCAAACTTAGCAGGTTTGAATGGCTGGATTCCATAAACTCATTGTACAAACAAGAGTTTCTAGGGAAACCAGGAGCTCCAAATCAGGAGCTTTTGATGGAGTGCTGTTTAACGGCTTCCTTTACAATCCATCTTTCATGTCTGTCTTCCTCTTCCTACCTAATAGGAAATTGCTGCAGATGTTTTTATATAGGTCTCATTGTATTCTTCACCACCAAAGCCATTGGATACTTCCTAAAGATTAGAAATACCACTTGAGAGGAAAGGTGCCTGATCAATATCTAAACTATATTTTGCCTATTAGTATGTTCTGAAATCCACCTTTTCCTAGTCAAACACTTTCTAGAACTGAGCATACTGACTGGCATGTACCAATAATTCTAGCCTTCTAGTTGGAAGTCAGCCTGGACTACATGGTAAGACCCTTGTCTCACAAATTCAAAATAAATATAGTTTTCAGCTGTAGATATAACTTTTTTTAGTCTCCAAATTTTAGTTATGTGCATATTATTTTAAATGCATTGCTGGGTTTTATTATTTTAAAGGCATATACCGTAAGGACCTCATCTGTACAATAAAGAGTCACCCTAGCCTATTTTTACATTACTGCTTTTTTTTTTTTTTTTTTTTTTTTTTTTTTTTTTTTTTTTTTTTTTTTTTAAGACATGGTTTCTTGGTATATCCCTGACTACCCTGCAACTTGCTCTGCAGACCAGACTGGTCTTGAATTCAGATCTACTTGACTCTGCCTCCCAAGTGCCAGGACTAAAGGTGTGCACCACCACCCAGCCAATCTGTATTAATTTCTAATGACTAAACTTTCTTGGGGAGCAGATTTTCTGTATTGTATTGTTCAGGCCAGAAAGTTAGAATAGCTGAATTCTCAGGTACCTGAAGCCATTTGGAACCTAGGACCAGCCTTCATTATCTCTAAATAGGCTCACAAAGAGGGAAAATAGGGTCTGGACTCAGTGAGCCTCTTAAGTGACATTTTACTTTGCCCTTCTCTTCCCATGGTACCTGAGGACAGTCAAACCTGTGAGCATCTGCTGCCTCTGGCCTCGAGCTCTTGAGTTGGGGCTATCTGGTGTGGGAATGGGATAAGCTCAGACACCTTGCAGCTCTAGGGTTATGAATAAAAGTGTAGTGCTGTTTATAAGTATAATTTAGAGACTAGTCAAAGCACTGTTGACACAAGAGTCTGTAACTGTGTTGTGGTCTTTGCTGTCACTGTGTATTAAGGCACTGATGGGGCCAGATCTTTCTGGAGATAGTCTCACTGAAGTTACTTCTGGTCCTAAATTCTGCTTTATCTTTCCATATCTTCCCATTTCTAAGAACCACTTCAATCATATTTAGCATCTCTAGTTGGTTTACTTAGCTCATCTGTATGTTTCATGTGCTTTTATGTCTTTTGAAGTGTCACAAGAAGCTTTACGGTCCAGGTGGATTTTCAAATTGAGATACTAGCGTACACGAGTGGTGTGAAAATCTTGATATTTAAGTCCCATATGGCTCCTATTGGCCAGTTACATCTCTGCAACATCTCTTCATTTGTGTGTGGTAGGGCACACTAAACAAATAAACAGACCCTGGGGGCATTTGTCTGTAATCAGCTTCTTTAGGGTTCTGCATGTGGATCAGCATAGACTGAATTTAGACAGGAGTTTGAGAGCCAGCATTGCCTTCTTATTTGTGATGGTGGCACCTGCATAGTAGGATAGCTGAGCCATGAGTCCTCAGTCACACATACTAGTGTGAACACTACAGCACTTGGTACAAGTGTTAGGGCACCTACTGTGTGCCCCCATCCACATCCCCAGAGAAATATCTGGTCATCATTTTTCCTACTCAACCTTTTTTAAGATTTTATTTTATTTGTGTATGTCTGTGTTTGGATATATGGATGTGAGTCCATGTGTTCATGGAGTGCAAAAGAAGTCATTGGATCCACTGAAGCTAAAGTTACAGGAGGTTGTGAACTGCCTGATGTGATTGCTGGGAACTGAACTCCCGGTTCTCTGAAAGCGCAGCAGGTGTTCTTAACCATTGAGCCACCATCTTTTCAGCCTTTGGAGTTGTGGCTCTGTATGATCTTTCTCTGAAAGTGGAAGCTCTCGTGGGCCCTCTAGTGTTTCATGGTCACACCAGCTATTCCAGCACCACGAACAGTGCCTGAAAGCTCCCAGCAGGCTTTTGCAGTGTTTGTGGAAGCGAGTGTATTCCAGGTCTGCAGAATGAATCATTTCATCTGATTTATAGGACTGGATAAAGTATCTTATGTGTCTTAATGACTCAGTGATCTCTGAAGAATATTTTTGTTTTTAAGGCAATGCTTATATTGCGTCACGAGGAGTATATATTTAACTCTTTTTTTTGTTTTTTGTTTTTTGTTATGAATACAGTATACAGCAGAGAGTACCAGATGTCATCATAGATGGTTATGAGCTACCATGTGTTTGCTGGGAATTGAACTCAGGGCCTCTGGAAGAACAGTCAGTGCTCTTAACCTCTGAGCCATCTCTCCAGTCCCTATATTAACTCTTAGGAGTGGAGCCCATACACTGAGAAGGGTTCTTGACCCTTCAGCCAGTGAGCTAGTAGGGTCTGGGAATAGAAAGGAAACCTCTCCCCTTCAAGAAAGAAGCAGAAGCAGGCCTCAGTCAGGGTCCTAGAAGGTTCAAAGTTATTTGGCTCTTAAAGGTGTTTGATGGATGGAAGTAAATAGCCAGAGTGCTTTCCTCCCCACACCATGACCCTTTTTATGTTTTTTATTTTTGCCAATTAAGGTCTCTTCGTATAGCTTTTGATTTGTAGGTCTTACCAGATTGTGCTTATTTAGATGCCTGCATATGTAGGCTTTGCTCCTCCCACCCCCAATACTGGGCTCAGCTCCATGAAGGCAGAAGACATTATCGTTCTGTTCTAGAATCTCCACATATTAGGGCAAGTATATTCTATAGCTGTTTGCATTGAGACTGTATTGCTTCTTTGTATGATACTGAAGTGTAGTTTTCAGTCTGACCTTGGCTTAATCTTGCCTAATTCTTTTCTGGCCTTATTCTCTTTAGTGCATTGAGGACGACAGTGGTAGCATTGTGCATGTGTTACAAGGCTGTACATGGACACATGATGTGCCACCCAGTTCTTGGCACAGCTCTTAACTCATAGTGAAGCCATAGTGTGGAGTGCCCAGAACACTAGTTAGGAGACTGCTTCTGTTGTGTCAGGACAGCCATATTCAAGTCTTCACTTTGACCTGGAGCTGATGGCTGAATGTTCACTCTCTGTAGATGGAGTAGTGCTTCAGAAGGAATGGCTCTCTTGCCTAGTGCCCATATGTCTTGCTCATCTTTGTTTCTTTTCTTGTCATTGAACTTCTGTGGTAAAACTTAGACTATTTTTGTTTTTGTTGTGTGTCTATTATTGGTTGTGGTAATTTGTTGGAAGTGAATCACTTTAGTTAAACAACCTACTACTAAAGCCTGCTTAGGTTCTTGATTTATTTTATGAAAGCATCTCACTAAGTAGTCTAGGTTAGATGCAAACCCTAGGTACCCTTGCTTCAGCCTCCCAAGTAGTTGGGATTACAAATGTGGACCAGTATACCTAGCCGAGCCTCTTTCTTTCTTTGATTTTTATTTTTACCTGTGTTTGTGTGAATTTATACTGGATCTGAGGGTGTCTACAGAGATCAGAATAGGGCATTGGACTCCCTAGAGCTGAAGTTATAGTTGGTCACCCACTGTGGGTGCTGGAAACCAAACTCGAGTCTTCTGTAAGAGCAGTGTACTCTCTTAACTGCTGAGCCATTTCCCTAGCTCCTGAGCCTGAGATGTTTTGTAGTAGAGATAATGAAATATTTACAGAGTAGAAAGTCTTTTTTTTTTTTTTTTTTTTTTTTTTTAATCTATTTAGTGGGGTGGGAGGCAGGCATAGGTGTGTCATGTGGAGGTCAGAGGACAACTTGTGACCTTGGCTGTCTCCTTCTGCCATGTGGGCCCTGGAGTCACACTCAGGTTGTCAGAGACAGCTCACTGACCAAATCTGTTCTTGTTAAAAAATGAGTGACATGGTGTGGTTTTTATTTTTGTGGGAGAGGTAGGAAGGTGGGGTTCTACCTGGCCACCTTTGCTTTTGCCCTAGTTACTTAGAAAGAGCAGTTGGGTGCTTTTATTAGTTATTTCTGCTCAGCCTATGTGTCAAATCTAGAAACTGGGCCTTTCAGTTTGCTTAGGTGTTAAATGATTTATGATCAGTCACACCTTCTGTGAGTATGGGGTGAAGCCAGTGCAGGCTCCAATTGTTTTGACTTCAGAACAGTCTTCTGCCCATAGTGTGTGCAGCCATTGGTGAACCCCATTGGCAAACTAGTCCAGCTCAAGAACTGCCCTTTTTGTTCAGTAGAAACTGACTACTGTTTGGAGCGATGGGCTGTAGAGGCTGTACTTACAAGTATGCAGTGATAGGTGGTATCTGTTTCTAGAAAGGTGGCTGAAAATACAGCAAAGGAAATAGTGGTTGTTTTGGTGTTACTGTTGAGTGAGCCCTGATCAGGTGGGAAGATGAAGGCAGTGTGAGTTTTGTTTTTTGTTTTGTTGTTGTGTGTGTGCTCACTCATGAATGTGTGCAAACTTGGTTTTTGGTGTTTTGGTTTTGTGGAGTTTTTTTTTTTTTTTTCTTATAAATAATTTATTTAACTTTATTTTATGTGCTTTGGTGTTAGGTGTCAGATCTCTTGGAAGTGGAGTTACAGACAGTTGTGAGCTGCCATGTGGGTTCTGGGATTTAAACCTGGGTCCACTAGAACACTGTACCTCTCTTAACCACCATGCCGTCTCTCTAGCCCCTTGTGGAGTTTAACAGCTAACACCTTTTATTTTAGAAATACCTGCTGAGGCTGTTAGAGTCAAGGAATCTCTCTTACATAAAAGTTTTTTTTTTTTTTTTTTTCTGCTGAAACATTTGAACAGGACTGTATTTCAAGTTCAACTGTAGATCAGCCAAGTACTGTAGCTACCTGTCAGAACTTACCAATAGAGGAGGTTTTCTTGTTTAAAATGCTTTGATAAATTAAAATTTCTATCTAAGTGAGCTTTCCATGAATAGGATAATGTCAGTCATGACATTCTTAAGGAATTGTGGTTATGAGGCTTAGCACACACCACCTTAGTACCTAGATGTGTAGTTGAGAAGCCAGCTGTATTTTTGGAACCCATGTTAAATCTGTACCTATGTCTCACACCCTGTAGTCACAGAGGAAAATAACTTTGACAGTGTTTTCAATCAGTTTGTTCTATAAGAACAGTCTCAATAGGGGTGGGATTTTGTGTGCTTCTCATCTAGTGACTAGAAGTTTCTACCTTGGTGTACTTTGTCGTGGTCTTTAGTAGCTTCCTGTGGCTTAAAGTGAGAGCAGTGGATTGTAGTAGTGCCTGACTGAAGCCAGGGTGTGAAAAGGAGATAGATAGTCTTAGTCTCTCTGTCTCTCATTCAAGGACATTTTTATGGCATTAGGACACCTCATTTGAGTGGTTCAGGATTAATCTTGTCATAAAGTCCTAAATTTAATTTAATAATAGCATCTTCAGAGAACCTTCACCTCCTAACATTCACAATTTCTACAGGGTGAGCCTGGTCATTTTCAGCCCTCTACCTTCTTTCTTCTTCAGAGTAAATCACCCTTGGCAATAAGTTACTACAATTAGTGCTTTTCTTTTTTTTTTTTTTTTTTTTTTTTTTTTTTTTT
>PVIH01015635.1:13366-48943 GCA_004025045.1 Sigmodon hispidus | reverse complement strand
GTGTGCGCGTGCGTGTGCGTGTGTGTGTGTGTGTGTGTGTGTGTGTGTGAACGAATAACAAGAATGTCAGTCAGGCCACATCTTACCCAATAGGAACTTGTAAATGGTTCTAAGAAATAACAAAGAACACAATATTTTTGTGTGGAAAGACCAATGAGTGAGATCACCTCTGAAGGGACTTGATATTTTGGAAAAAGTAAAAGCAAATTTATCATTGTGAGATGTGGTAAGAACTAATCAGGAATGTCATTTTCTTTGTCATTTCTCACAACAGATAAAAATAGAGGATTTTAAGTGTAATCCTAAAAAGGCAGAGGGAAAAACCCAAGACTTCTGGAAAGATGGTCTGTGGTAACACAAAAGAGTCTAACCAACATGTCTCCTGATGTGTTTGTCTCTTAGAAGAGACACTTTTGATTTTTTTCTTCAAATACCTTGGTCTAGCAAGATCAGTTGCACTCTAGAATCCAGAGGGGAAGCAAACAGGTGGGGCTCCCAGCAAAGTCCACTGAGATACAGGTGAAGCATTCACCAGGGTACATTCCCAGGAAGTAGGGTGCCAGGGAGAAGCTAGGACTCAGATCAACAGAAAGAGGCATCCATACCCTGGATCTCCCTTAAGACCCTCTCATGAATCGGGTATGGTGGTGCATGCCCAGAGTCTCTGTGCCCAGGAGCTCAAGACCATCCTCAGCTACATACAGAACTCTAGGCCAGCCTGGAGTATATGAGAACCCATCTCAAAAGAACTCTTACATTAATTTTTTTTTGCCTTAGAATTAGGCCAGTGTCCAGCAACTTCTGAAATTTCCCTATAAATATCCCTGCCATTTTCCACTATGTATTATGTGAAGTACAATTATTGATAATAAAACAAAATATTGATCAAGTTTAAAGAACATTGAAAATATCCTATATCCTACAGATCAAATATTTAGCAAGGATTTAATTCTTCATTAAAATAATAAACATATCTGTCTAATTAACACTTACTTTTTGGTCTTTAGTAAGTGGGAAAAGTATACTTAAACCAAAAAATAGTTTTTAAACTAATTTCTTTATTATTTATTGATGTGGGGTGTCTTTCTGTACACTGTGAATTACCATTGGATAATAAAAGAACTGTTTTGGCCTCTGACAAAGTAGCTTAGTGGCAGGCAGGAATTCCAAGTGTAGATAAAGGAGAAAATGGGTGAAGTCGGGAGATGCTGCCCAAGAAAGGAAGATGTAATGGAACCCAGGTAAAGCCACCAGCCACACGGCAAGACATAGATTAATAGAAATGAATTAAGTTGTAAGAGCTAGCTAATAATGAGCCCAAGCCATAAGTCAAACATATGTAATTAATATAAGCCTGTGTGTGATTGTTTGGGGCTAAGCGCCTGCGGGACTGCAGGTCGGGACCTTAGGGCTACACTAGGTCAGAAACCTCAGGCTACAATTTATTATTACTAAGCTTACCTATTTTATATGCCTATTTACTTGGGATGGTGTAAAAAAAGTTCTCAGGCAGAAAAGATTCCCAAGTGAAATCATTTAAAAAGCATCTAGATGACCCTAGCATCCATCATCTGTCTTTCCTCTCCAGAGCTCTGGTGTTGGGATTCAGTCTCTCATTCTCCCTTCTAGATTAGTCTGGAAGCTCTGGAACACGGGCTGTCCAAATCCTTCCTTCCTAAGTGCCTGGTGCCCTCCACATCTACACAAACCCTGAACGTTTCCCCTTCTCTACAGTGCATGCAGCACCCTGAGCCAAAAAATGTCTTCTTTGCTGAGAAGGATCGGCCTCTACCATAGAGGAGGGAAGAAAGCTTCCTTTTATTTTGCTCTCTCAGTCCTCAGTCAGTCTTGTTCCTCCTGCACAGGACACCCACTTTGTTTTTGAGACAGGGTCTCTCACTGGGACCCACAAACTTGGTTAAGCTGAGTAGCCAGTGAGCCCAAGACCTGATTGAGGGGATTACAAGTGTACACAACCATGCCTGGACTTTTGTTTGTTTTTGAGACAAAGCCTCACTTTTATGAGTGACAGGACTTGAACCCAGGTTCTGCTTTTGCAAAGATGATTTTACCAATTGAGTCATCTCTTTCATCCCTTGGCTCACTTCTTTTTTGTGGTAATGAGCTTCATAAGTCTTTGAAGAGGTGAGCACGATGCTGGAATACCACCATTTGCTGCTAGAATGAGCACAGGCGAATTGCTTTACCCTTTCAGCTAGTAACCTTGACTAGATTTGAAAGCTATATTGAGAAATAACAATTTTCTATGAAAACTGGCCAACCCTGAGCTTGTAGTTCATAGAATCTGCTACACAACACTAGGGTTGTGATACTAGATGCCTAGTAACTGCATAAGCTCTTGGACACATAATCACTTCTTTCCAATTTGCCTTTTGTTCTACGAATGTCCTTGTGAATACAATTCCAGAGTCTTCCAAATGCATAAGGGAACAGATCAATTATGATGATATGCACAAGCAAGAATGTACTGGGATTCAAACTATGTGATACTAAACAGACTAACTACTAGGAGCTGTTGGTGAAATCATAGCCTAAAATAATTAGGCAGGGATAAAGCAGACTAGCACAGACAGACTTCTGAACTGGCACACAGCACAGAAGGTAGTTCTCTTTATGTCCAAATATAGATGTGGACTCATGCAGTATGGATTATCATCTGAAGGGCAAAATGATATCATCGAAGGAGGCAGAATGACATCATTCTGCAAATGTTTCTTGTCTGTCTGGTTTAGGGGACTAGACTGTTCCTCCTCCTCAGTCTTTCCATTAGTTTCCCTGAACACTGCTGTCCTTGAGAGCGACATCATCAGCTCCTGCTTCTCTTCAAATTTCCTGCACGTTACACACATTTTTCCATGTCTGGTGCAGAAACTTGTTTCCACCCTGTTTATACTCTTGGAATTGATCTCAAAGGTGCCACTGAAAGTGGTCCAGTTGCTCAACCCAGTAGCTCTCCAGTTTGTTTTTCTGAAACTATGTGCAGTTGCTGGGCTGTTGACCAACTCTCTTCCCGGCCTGCCTGCGCTTGTCTCACGAATCCTTGAATTCTAAAGATCACTTTTCCTTCGGTTGTTTGTTTGTTTGTTTTTCTAGAAGTGCCCTTCAGTGTTTTGTACATGCCAGCCTTCTGCTCCACTCATCAGCCCATGTGGGCAGCATGACTTCCGGTTTCCCCACATTCTACTTGCTGTACAGGGCCTGTCCAGTGTGGGAATCCTTGGTCCTCAGCTGACAGCATTGTTTAAGTTATGGAAACTTTAGGGGGTGGAGCGTCATGGAGAAAGTGGGTCACTGAGGGCAAGCCTATCATCTGGCCTCTCATACTCCATTCATTCTGTGCATCCTGTCTCTCTGAGACAGGAGCGCATGCGCCTGCCACCATGAACCTCTAACCCTTGCACCCTCCCCTCACAATGGACTGTACTCTCAAACTGTAAGCCACAATGAACCCTTGCTTCCTTCACTCGCTTTTGTTGGGCGTTTTGCTCCAGTGCAGCAATGTGAACAGTAACTAACACACCAGACCTCACGCCACCCTGTTCAGGTCTCTGCCCCAACCAAGAACTTTCCGTGCTGCTCCAGCATACAGAAGGGCTGTGAGATATGCTTCATTAGTTGGTATTAGCGAGTTCTTGGTGCTCATCTCTCAACAAGGAACATCACTGCCTCCTTTCATGTGCCCCTCTCTCTCTTAGCTCTCTGCCTTCTACAAAAAAATCTTACAAATCCTGCATGATCCATCTCAAGCATTTTTCCTGCGGTGTTATTCTTAGCGCCCTGGGCTGCCTGCTAGAATTCCCCACTGTTTGCACATGTCTGTCTGTCTTCTATTTGACTACTGTAATGATCCCGTATTTATTATTTCCAGCTCTGAGCCTGTTATTCCCTTATATAGCGAGTACTGGAGTGACTTACTGTCTTTGTTCCCATCCTGGACACCCAGCCTATGGCCTTGCGGGTCACTGTGGCCTCAGTAAGCATTTGTCACATTGAACAAAGCTTATTTTTCAAAGAGCAGATGTATAATTAGTTGTTTTGCTACCTAAAGTGTGTGTGTGTGGAGGGGAGATTCTTATAGATCTCTGTATCTTGGGCCATATTTTTTAAAACTATTTATTCTTATTTTATGTACATTAGTGTTTCGCCTGCATGTATGTCTGTATGAAGGGGTCACATCTTGGAGTTACAGACAGTTGTGAGCTGCCATGTGGGTGCTGGGAATTAAACCAGGGTTCTCTGGAAGAGCAATCAGTGCTCTTAACCACTGAGCCATCTCTCTAGTCCTCTTGGGCCAAGGCTCTTTTCCATCTGTGTACATCATTAAACTGGAGGCAATCCCTAGTTGCCTCCCAGGGCAGGTAGCTTGTGTGCATCAAGAAGTAGGGGTCTAACTACTCTATGGACAAATGGCTCACTAGCTTAGGTTGAGTCAGTTCTTAAAACACAAGGGTGTCATTTAGTAAATTTCTTTTCCTAGATTAAACAGAGCCTGGAAATATGTTATAATGAATGCCTATAAGCTTTAATTTTGTTCAGTAAAATAAATAGTTACTTGAAAATATGCCTGGTTCAGCTCAAACCTGATGGAGCAGGTCTGGTATGGCAGCTGGATGAGCATAGCTTTTGGTCTGTCACCTGGCAAGAAGGTCGCCTTCAACAGTGGCCTCTATCAGGACTGTCCAGTGGAGAGATTGTGCTCAAGACACCAGGAATACAAGCTCCTACTTTTCACTGGATACTGTTCTGCATCTTGTATTCCTGAAGCCATCTTCACAGTGCTGGGGACCAAACCCAGGCCTCTCACACAGCACTAAGATATGCACGCCCTTTTGTCTTGTCTTTTGTTTGCTTCCTTATTCTTTTGAAACAAGATCTTACATTGTAGCCCAGGCTAGCCTTAACATTATGGCAACTTTTCTGCTTCAGCCTCCAAAGTGCTAGTATTACAGCTATATGTCACTGAGGCAGAGAATGAGGTTCAAGTGATTTTGAGATTAACTTATGAGGGAGCCAGGGACAAGGCTCAGTGAGTAAAAGCTCTTAGCATGTAAACATAAGAACGTGAGCTCCGATGCCCCAGAGTCCATGTAAAGCAGAATGTAGCCATGTACACTGTAATTCTAGCACTCCTACAGAGAGAGGAGAGACAGAGACATCTCCGGAGGTGAGCAGACCAGCTAGCCTGGCATGTGCAGTCTCCAAGAGGCCTTGCTTCAAACAAGATAAAAGGTCAGGACTGACGCCCTCCTGTACACAAAAATTTCTATCCTGACAGCAGCTCCCAAATAAACACAGCACAGCGAGGCTTATGTCAATTACAAATGCTCAGCCAATAGCTTAGGCCTGTTACTAGCTAACTCTTACATTTTAAATTAACCCATATTCTTATCTGTGCTTTGCCACCTGGCTTGGTACCCTTCCTCAGTATGGCATGACCATCTTGCTTCTCTCTATGTCTGCTCACAACTCCAGACTCCGCCTTCCTTCTTCCCAGCACCTTCCTAGTCTAGCTCTCCTGCCAAGTCTCTTCTTGTGCAACTATCGGCCAATCAGCTCTTTATTAACCAATGAGAGTAATAGATATTCACAGTGTACAGAGGGATTACTTCACAGCACCCTCCTCTGATCCTACATGCATGCATGGTATATGTACATCTGATCTCTCTCTCTCTCTCCAATTGGATAATTGCATGATTAAAAAAAAACAAATACAAAAGCCTCAATCAAATCCAAAATTCCAAATACAAAAGAAAAGAAAAACAGAAAGTTCATTTTCTTAGGATTTATTTTTATTTTCACACAGGTGTGTGTGTGTGTGTGTGTGTGTGTGTGTGTGTGTGTGTGTGAAACATGTGGGCAGATGCAGGAGCTAAAGGCAGTTGTGAGATCCCCTAGAGCTGAAGTCGCAGGTGCTTGTGACTCATCTGACTTGGGTATAGGGAACTCAAATTTGACATATATGCAAGCAAAACATCCATTCACATAAAACAAAAATAAATAAATACTTTTAAAAATAAAAATTAGGGGGCTGGAAGGGTGGCTTAGTGGTTAAGAGCACTGACTGTGCTTCCAGAGGACTGGGGTTCAATTTCCAGCATCCACATGGTAGCTCACAACTGTCTAAGTCCAGTTCTAGGGGACCCAACACCCATGGCAAAACACCAATGCACATCAAATAAAGTTAAATAAAAAAATTAAAATAAATAAAAATTAATGAAGCCTTATCTCCGCTGAGGAGTCCTGAGGTCAGGAGGGGGTGGCTGCTTGCCCTGTGTCTGCCAGCCTGCACGTGTTTCCATCTCTCTGGGTCTCATGCTCCTTGGAGAGAGTAAAGCTGGGCATATTCACAGATTTGTGTGTGGTTAGAATGTTGTCATTCTCCCAGCTTACTAGTGCAAGGTAATGTGGAACTGGGCTTGTTATAATAATGTGGCAGATTCAGAGTGTACCCACTGCACTGACAGATTTCAGCAGCATTGAGAACCAGGTCCCCAGACTGGAACAGTTAATAGGGAGCCAAGGTGAAGTCCCTACAGGCCTGCTCAGAGAGTGAGAAAGGACCTCTGTTCTTCAGAACAGCTAATCCCGCTGGTTACAGAGGCCCATCATGTGACCCACTGGACTTGAAGCACCTGTCTTTCTGTGGGCAGGCCTCTCCCAGCAACAGTGGGTGGGTCTCTGCGATGTAACTGCCTGTTTTGAGGACAGGCTGCTATTGAGTTCATCTCTAGATTCACTAACTTAGATAGAGCACTGGCATTGTCTTAAATTCTTAGGATTAATGACACAGCAGACTTTATGCAAACATCTAAGAGATGGTGTCACAGTCAGTTTGAAATCTTTCTCACTAAATGAATAAGAAACTGTATTTGTTTCACAGAAAAATGATAAAAGAAAAATGTTAAGCTCTGTAGAATAATTATTTTTTGGAAAATTACATTTTAAACTCACAGCAGATCTGAGTAGAGGATGTTCCCAGTTTCCTCACATGGGATTTTCTATTTTGAGTGAAAAAGAAAAGAAAAGGAAAAAAGCCTGGTGTTTAGTTCCTGTCTTGTTAGATGGTCTAGGCAGCCTCCCCAGTGCCCGTCAAATTATCTGCCTGAAACGTCTCAAGTGCCCAGCCAAGAACACTAGCATTCCTTCTCAGATGACCCAGAAATGGTCAAAAACAGGGGCCCAGATGCCAACCAGACTGTTCCTGTCACTTCACCTGAGAAACACTGGGCCGGCAACACTAGCAGATGGTTGTAAGCTCATAGTTCCTAAGAGGGTTAAGTGACTTCCTGCTTCTAAAGTGATAGTGGATAGCAGATAGTGAGCACTGTGGACTCACTAAAATGACATTTCATCCAGGTCTAATCCTGAGTCACATACCCACAATCAGAGATATTCCCATCAACCCGCAGTCATTCTTCTGTCACTGAGATCAGTAACATATGTAGTGAGCACATCTGACATTAAAAACAAGCCAGGTGTGCAACAAATAACATGATTGCTTAAACATCAAGATAGCATTTAATTTTAAGAAAAAAATATACATTATTGTTAACATGTATTTAAGTGAAAAAAAATCAGTTCATGCAAAACATGTATTATGAGCTACATTTTGCTGAGATAATACATGTTATGTAAGAAGGTAAAAGGGCTGTGAACAGACACCAAAATGTTTGCTATTCCTATTTTGAAACAAATAATAGATGGTTTCTGATATCTTCTTTAAAAATCTAGATCTTTTACATTATCTCTAGAAAATTTACTATAAAGTAAAATTTAATATTATTAATTAAAACAATGATTAAATAGCTATAATTTATTTTGCTTTCCATGGGAATTGCTAAGGAAACAATTTCTCTCAAAGATTTGCTTTCCTGTGGATGAGTGTTTCCCTGTGTGTCAGTTTGTGCACTAAGTGTGTGCAGTGCCCCTGGAGGCCAGAAGGGGCAGCAGAGAGCAGGAACTGAGGACAGATGGTTGTGAGCCATTGTGTGGGCTGGGAACCAAACCTGAATCCTCTGGAAGAGCAGCCAGAGCTCTTAACTGCTGAGCCATCTCTCCAGCCCTTTGTTTTATGTGACTTGTGGAGAACTAGCTTAATGCCGGCTTTGTTTATCTACCTGTATCATTTGCTTTCCTTGTCCCTGCGATGATGTTTCTGGCAGAAGGAACTTTAGGGAGGAAATGCTCATTTTGGTTCACAGTAGCAGGGTTGCAGGCATCATGGTATGGACAGCATTGGGGACTCACCGATAAGGTAGTCAGGACTGGGAATTGTTCACACTGTGGCTGGTCAGCAAGAATGCTCTGCTGAAAGCAGAACTGGGTACCACCTTCAAAGCCATCCCTCGAAGCAACCTGCTTCTGCTAGCCTGGACCCAGACCAAGGTCCCACAACCTCCCAGAATAACGCCACCAGTTAGGGACCAAGTTTTTAAATACATAAGCCTATGGGGGACATTTCGTATCCAAACCATAGCAAGAGCCATACTTATAAACCCCTTTTTGTGCTTTGTGTGTTTTGTATGTGTGATTGATGGAACGGGGGCATAGCACATGGGTGGAAGTCAGATGCTCACCTTCCCCTAACAGCTCGCACTGATTGAACAGGGCTTCAGGCGCGCCGCTATCTCCTTTACTCACTCAGCTGTCTGGATGCCACCCTCATTTATGTTTAGGGAATCTTGCTCTGTATCCCGGGTCAGGCTCCAACCCTCTTCAACCTCAGCCTCCCAAGCAGGGGGAGGGGTGGGAGAGTGGGGGACGGGAAGTGGGGTGAGGGTGGGGCAGTCCTTCATGCCTAGGACCTAATTCAACCAAACTTTAAAAGATTTATTTACTTACTATGTATACAGTATACAGAAGAGGGCACCAGATGTTATCATAGATGGTTGTGAGCCACCATGTGGTTGCTGGGAATTGAACTCAGGTCCTCCGGAAGAACAGTCAGTGCTCTTAACCTCTGAGCCATCTCTCCAGCCCTCAACCAAACTTTAAAAACAGCTCGATACACTAAACAGAAGTAGTCATTAGGCAGATAAAATAACTTTTAATTATGCATTTCTAATTGAGCAAATAGCAAAAAACAAAAACATATAGGGAATTATTCATGAGACAAGGTAGATGACTACTTAAGTCAGATGAATCGTCAAGAGCTAGAATATCAGGGGCTGGAGAGATGGCTCAGAGGTTAAGCATACTAATTGTTCTTCCAGAGGTCCTGAGTTCAATTCCCAGCAATCACATGGTGGCTCACAACTATCTATGATGACATCTGGTACCCTCTTCTGTATAATGTATAATAAATAAATAAACCTTTAAAAAAGCTAGAATATCATTTTGTCATGTCCAGTTGTCTTTTTTGAAGAGAGACAGAAAGGGAGGGGCGGGGAGGAACTGGGAGGAGCAGAGGGAGGGGAAACTATAATCAGGATATATTACAAGAGAAAAGAACCAACTTTCAATAAAAGTGGGGTTCAAGAAAGCTGGCTGTGGCTGACATCTCTCTATTCCTGTCACTAGGTGGGGCTTTGCCTTCCTGGTGCTTTGGATTTCTCTCTCCTACATGTTTTTGTTTTTCTTCAGACTCAGCTGTTGGAATCTTCTAATCTCATCTGTGTCTTATGTGAAATCTCTTGGAAATGCCAGACAATTTCATTTTGTCTCTGTTTTTGCCACCATGGGGGTGGCCTTCCTTCACAGACTGAATGTTAGAAACTCAAAGGCCACAGATGAAGGAAGCAGCAGAGAAAGATCCAATAAGTGATAGATGGAGCAAACGGATCTGAGGAAGTCAGTGGACCATGGTTCTCCAGCAGAACTGAGAAGACAATCTCTGCTGATCCAAGTGTTAACCCATGCTGTTAAACATTAAAAATGTCTATTAGGGCCCTGCTAAAACCTATATGGACAGCCCATCAGCTAGCTTGCTTCTTTTGTCCTAATACAGAATTCCCCATTGGATTGTAGAAGACTTTCTACCTCAGTTTCCTTGGATGTGTTCTCAGATGTAAGAGGAAAAGGCTTCAAACAAAAATGACCCAGTTTCCAGAGTGCCTAAAAATTTTCTTCCACCATAGTGCAAATTATACAGTATTTTTTCAAAGTCTTAAGACAGTGTCTAAAAACTGGGAAGGGGGATTTTTTTTTTAAAACACGAATTGAAAATATAGTATAAAAGATGTCAAAGATTTTACTTAGAAAATCTACAGAACAGATGTCTATAGAGATCCCAGAACCATATGTTGTGCCCTGGTCAAGAGACACCCCCCCCCCCAAAAAAAAAAAAAAAAAAAAAAGATCACCAGACAATCGAATTCTCTGAAATGCAAAAGCAAAGTTTACTGAAAATTACGAGTCACGAGACGAGGACCTCAGTCTGACACAGGCGTGACAGATTTTAAGGGCAAAATTCACAAGATTATACATCAATTGAGGTCTTTTAGTATAGATACAGTTGTCTTTTGGGAAATTTTTAGACTTCCTCTGTTGTCTTAGCCAGCTGTTTGCCCTTTCTTTGGCTACCTCCTGGATTGGATCTTTTCAGGCTCTCTGGTCCTGAGACATTCCATGGCTAATTAACTGTTATCAGTCCCTAAGCTACCTCTCCTGTTGACCTTTGTTCCTATGCAGATCTCAGGCTTGTCCCAAATCAAAAATGGAGGTGTTCCTCTGATCTTTCACACAGAGATTAAAAAGAAACAGTCTCCTTGTTATGTCCCATCTCTGACTGCTGCAAGTTTCAGTGTGGCCTTTTCTTGTTGTCTGAGACAGGGTTACCCAGTGTAGCTCTGGCTGTCCTGGAACTCACTCAGGCTGGCCTTGAGCTCACTGAGATCCACCTGCCTCTGCCTCCTAAATGCTGTGATTAAAGGCATGGTTTATTCTTTATACTATAAAGACATTTGATTAAGCAGTGAGATTAGGTTTAAAAAAAAAAAAAGCTGTACTCACAAAACAGTACTTTTGCACCACGTGAAGGCTTGATAATTTACAACTCAAATAAGTGTTCTATTGTGGCAACAGAAAAGAAAACAACACAGCCCGTAGCCACCCTTGCTAATGTGGGAATGCTGCCAGTGAAGAGCTCACGAAGCCAGCAGCTCATCCTCCAGCCAACTTCCCATCTTGGTGCCTTGAGATTGGATTACAACATGGTGAGATCAAGGCCTCTCATCAGCTTTGTACTTAAAATGATCTGATTGAAAATTGTGTGTAGATGGCTGGGGGCGAGGACATTATAAATACATTATAAGTGGGGAGTGGAGACTGCCAGGCCATTAGCTTCCCTGGAGTAGTGACTGAGTTAGCCCGCCTGCACTGTGATGGCAGGGGTTGAGGTGGTTACGGGAGACAATGGCTCCTGGGGAATTGGGACTGATTGGGTCTGCACTTGCTCTGGGGATCTCCTCTTCCACACAAGCTGCTCTGGGAGCTCTGTGGCTCAGCGTCCTACAGATATATGTCATTCCTACTATTGTTTCAAACATGTGATTGGAGTTACCTCAAAAGATGTGACAGGAGAGTTTCCACAAGGGAATGCTTGGTTGGAGTCAGCCGAGATCCAAAGGAAGCACTACACATCAGGTCCTCGCATGTGTTAGCAGGACACCCTTAAAATGATGCTTCAGCTTACACTCTAGACAGTGAGGGAAAAGAATACTTCAAGACTGTCCAAGCCAGAGGTCAGGGGCATTTACCTGAAGACACTGTTGGTTACTTATTACTGTGATGAAAATCTTTAACAAGAGCAATTTAAAGAAGCTCATTTTCTCTTCTTATTCTAGGACCCGCCCACAGGTGGATCTCTGTGAGTTCAAGGCCAGCCTGGTCTACAAATCAAGTGCCAGGATAGTCAGAACTGTTACATAGAGAAACCCTGTCTCAAAAACAAAACAAAACAAACAAAAATTCAAGGTCATCTTTAGATACATATGGAATTTGAAGCCAGCTTTGGCTATATAGGACTCAGTCTCAACAAACAAAAATCAAACATATAATCAAAAATGTGGTTAGTAGAAAATGAAATAAACGTAATA
Organism: Sigmodon hispidus; assembly: GCA_004025045.1. Lineage (NCBI taxonomy): Eukaryota > Metazoa > Chordata > Mammalia > Rodentia > Cricetidae > Sigmodon > Sigmodon hispidus. The sequence goes on along the minus strand of PVIH01015635.1, from coordinate 36,887 downwards.
ACTTCTGAGACTCAATTTACCTTTAGGCATGCCCACCTCATAATAATTATAAAGTTGTAGTAAGATTCAAGAATAAAAGAAAAATAAATATAAATAAAATGATTGAGCCTATGAGATGACTCAGCAGGTAAGGTACCGGTCACAAGGTTAACGACTGAGTTCACCCTGGGACCCATATGGTGCAGCAAGAGAACTGACCGTCATGCGGTAATATATTGTGTATCAAATAAAGATTGCCTGAAGATCAGAGGACAGAGCCAGCACAGAGTTAGCTACATGAGATTAACCCAGTCTGGAGGAGAAACAGAGCCAGGCAGTGGTGGCACACACCTTTAACCCAAGTACTAGGAAAGTTGAATCGGGAAGTGATGTGGCTGGGCAGAGAAAGGAATTTAAATCAGGGGAGAGACAAGGTTCCCCCAATCCATTTTGGTCTGCACTTGCCTTCACTTCCCCTAGTCAGTCTGAGGATCTGTGGAGACAGTCTGTGGACTTGGCTGGGTGGGAAGTGCCTGTGGCTTATTCCTCTGTCTCTCTAATCTCTCAGCTTTTCCCAAATACTGCCAAGTTGTCCTGTCTTCTGCTTACTGTGTCACAAATAAAAAATAAAATTTAAAAACATTTACTAACTTTTATCAGCTACTTAGTATCAGACTATATAGTATCCATATAGGTCACATGATTCTATGAGATGCTTTATCAGGATTCTTATTTTATAGCATAATATGATAGGACTTAACCAGTATTACACAACTTGGAGTGATCTAGCCATAGCTTGGGCCCACTGCCTGTGTCTTATGTTTCCTGGTACAGAGCTGTTCAAGGAAATGTATCAGTAAGATACAGACCTAGACAGGTCAGGTTTGTAGCAACAATTAAGACAATTCCCAGTTGACAGCCGAAAAGGGGGAGGGTTGTTTGTCTCCTCAGAGAGAGCACCTGCCAAAGGTCTGCAACCCTCGAGTCCCATCTAAAAGAAAAAGAAAACAAGAGGCACAGTAAAGTCACACCTTTAATAATCCCAATTTATGCCTACTGGACACAGAGCCAATGTTATATTAGTTTTCTCAGTAACTGTCAGATTTCCTGGAAAACTATGAAGGTTAAAAAAAAAATCAATGATGAATCACCATGTAAGTCTTGAATTCTATGCAGTATGGATTCCTTGGCAGCTCTTCCTTTGTTTTATTTAGCTAACATGAAAAAAAAAAAAAAAAAAAAAAAGCTGGCTGTGAAGTTTCATCACAGGCCTAAAAGCCTTCCTGAATTCTTCATACATCAGCTGTTATTAGAAATGATATGTACTTAGCTCAACTATGTTCATAGCAGCATTATTCATAATAGCAAGAACCTGGAAAAAACCTAGATACCCCTCAACTGAGGAATGGATTAACAAACTGTGGTACATCTACACAATGGAGTACTACTCAGCAGTAAGAAAAAATGATATTCTAAAATTTGCAGGCAAATGGATAGATTTGGAGAAAGAATATCCTCCTGAGCGAGGTCTCACAAACCCAGAAAGATAAGCAGGGGATGTACTCACTCATTAGTGGACTTCAAACAAAAAACTAAGCATGTCCAAGATGCAAACCACAACCACTGAACAGTTTGGGATCTGAAACACCTTGGACCAGCACCTTGGATCCCATTCCCTCCAGAGGAACACCTGACCCAGTCTTGATATTGGGATGAGGAAAGTCCATCTGCCTGGAGTGGATGCTGAACTAAGCCACCTTGAGACCTTGAGACCTTGGGACCTCCACCCTTGCTGGGGAGGAGATAAAGTGAAGGGGAGAAGAGACAGTGACTGGAAAGGGGCGGGAGGGGGAAGGGAGTTTGAACAAGGGGATACATGGATAAAAATTATGACTTTATTCATAATAAAAAAGAAGTGATATGCACAAATAACAGGAATTAAGTTTAATTTGTGCGCTAAAGAAAGCTTTAGACGGGGCAGGGGAGATGTCTCCTGCAGCAGCACTCTTGGGAAAGCGGGGGACTTGCTGTGACTCATTACATGCTGTAGCATTTGTGTTGCAGAGACCATGGCTGGGTCAGGACAGTGGTCCCAGCTGTCTTCAGCAGTTGCAATGCCCACAACAAATCTTACTGGACTTCGTTTTTGTTTTTGTTTCGTTTTGCTCTGGGAAGAACTTGTTATTTCAGTTAAAATGCCTTCACCATGTGCTATGGATTATAACTTAAAGACTATCAATATAACACTTTACTTAGAGACTTCCTTACATTTTTAGCTTTGCCAAAAGAAAGCTGTTATTCAAGCTATACAGGAGTTCAAAGCATGGGGATCACAAGTTCGTCCCCAGCACCACAAAGAGGAACCTGTGGATTCAGCCCACCTTGGGTCCAGATAATAAACAGTGACACCCTGTTGGTCTGGCTGATTCTGACAATGAAGGCAGCTCTCCTTTCGTAGGGTGACATGGTCTATGTGGCTCATTCACATCCTCAGAATTATTCTCTCCAATGATTCAAACTACCAACAACAACAAACCTGTACAAGAAGAGAGAAAAGTGGAAAGAAAGAACTGGGAGACTATCTCAGAATTAGGATATTTAGCTGGCATGACCCAAGTTCCAGCCACAGCATGCAAAAATTTCAAATGGAAATGTAATCAGTATTAATTTATTTAAAAACAATAAGCTATATTCCATAGAAATATATACACTTTATTTTCTATAAAATATATAATGTAAATACATTCTATAGAAATATATACACAGATATAAAATATATAATGTAAATACATTCTATAGAAATATATACACAGACATAAATTGTCAATGCTGGCTGTGGTATCCTTTTCTGCTTTAGATCAGTGATAATATATTGTTTAGTTGTAGTATATGGAGAAAATCTGAATAACCATTTGAGGGAGAAATATATAATTTTTAGGATATATATCTATATGTGTATGCGTGTGTGTGTGTGTGTGTGTGTGTATGTATTTTTTTTGAGACATGGTTTGTTAAATAGCCGTGGCTGGACTAAAGCCTGGATAGATTTGCAGCCATCTCATGTCTCCCTCCCAAGTGCTGGGACCAAAGGTGTGCACCATCATGCTGCCAGAGGAAGATTTTAATGTGATTTCAAACAATTGGTGTGGAATTCTTTCTGTGTGCTGTGAATATCATTCATTAATAAAGGGACTATTTTGGCCTATGACAGCATCTTAGAAGGAGGCAGGAAATCCCAGCATAGATAAAGGGAAAGGATGGTAGAGTTAAAAGAGACACGATCCAGCCACTCAAGAAGCAAGATATTAAAAAAACAGGTAAGCCACGGGCCATGTGGTAAGAGATTCCTGGAAATGGGTTGACTTAAGATGCAAGAGCTAGAGCTGGAGAGATGGCTCAGAGGTTAAGAGCACCTACTGTTCTTCCAGAGGACCTGAGTTCAAATCCCAGCAACCACATGGTGGCTCACAACCAGCTATCTGGGGATTTGGTGCCTTCTTCTGACACACAGGCATAGTGGAGGCAGAATGTTGTATACATAATAAATAAATATTTTTTTTAAAAAAAAGATGCAAGAGCTACCTAGCAATAAGCCCAAGCCTTAGGCCAAACAGCATGTAATTAATATAAGTGTCAGGGTAATTTGGGGGGACTAAGCAGCAGTGGGCAGATCTGGACCTCAGGGCTAGGCGGGGCCAGAAACCTCTACCACAGACAATCATCCTTATCTTTCGGGGAGACACTTTTTTGATAAGAGATCTTACTGTATATCTCAACCTCTTCTGGATGTCGCTGCATATAGCAGCCTGCTTCAGCCTCCCCAGTGTTGGGATAACAGACATGCACCACCATGACTAGAGCTTTAAACAATGCTTCCATAGACTATAATTATTAATATTGCTTGTATATCAGAAACATTCCCAGGTATAAGAAAACTGTCACACTCATAGACAGAATGCATGCCTTCTAAAACTCCAGGTTTTTACTTGAAAGCTAGAAAAATTTATCATTGTCAGCAATTACTCTTTCTCGAAAGGACAGGGTTAGTTGCACTGCTTGTATGAAGTTACCCAATGACACCAGCCTGTGTCAGTCATTAACACACAGTGCCACGTGAAGGGACCCATCACTCCTGACATGCTGCAGAAGTGCTTTATGGATGCATACGTCATGATGGGTCCCACAGAATTCCAAGGATAATTTGGCCATGGGTCTAGATTGCATGAGTTTTTACTGCTTCATCAAATGGGTTCTTAAGTGAAATATGTTTTTCTTTTTTTTTCCTGAGAATCTATGCCTATAAAGAATGTATGACAGGGCTGGAAAGATGGTTCAGTAGTTAAGAGTGCCTAATGCTGCTGCTGGGGAAGCAAGTTCACGCTGACAGTCACATTGGCCTCTCAGGAGCACAGCTCCAGAGGATCTAATGCTGTCTTCTGGCTTCTAAGGGCTCTTGCATTCACAGGCACACCCCCACACATCAAAATAAAGTATTACAATGGAAAACAATAAAATGATGAACTTGGTTTTGGTATTTAATACTAAGACTTGAGTAATTTTACCAACCACTGCTTTAAAAATAAAAACAAAAAAAAGATGCATTAGTTAGAGGCTGGAGAGACAGCTCAGCAGTAAAGAGTGGTGGTTACTTTCACAAATGCAGGTTCAATCCCAGCACCTACACAATGACTCACAATCACTGCAGCTACAGTTCTAGGGCATCTGGGGCCTCCTTGGCCTTCATGGGTGCTGCATGCTTGTGATGCACAGATATACATGCTGGTAAAACACTCAGACACACAAAATAGAATAAAATTAGGTTGTTTTTTGGGGGGTTTTTTTGTATTTTTTTTTTTCAGTCAGGGTTTCTCTATGTAACCCTGGCTGTCCTGGAACTTGCTATATAGATCAGGCTGGCTTTGAATTCATAGAGAACTGCCTGCCTCTGCCATCAGTGAAGTAAAATACAGCAGAGAAGTAAGAAGTCAATCTTTGGTCTCCACATGTACACACACTGGTGAGCACACACATGCTCACGAACATACACATGCTGGTGCCTCCGGTTTGCCTCTCCTTGGTTTAGAAAGCCCCTTTCCTGTCTTTCTCTCTCTCCAAATCTTGCCTGCTCAGAGTCTCTGAGCAGAAGAAAGGTGTCAAAAAGCCCGGTTCTGCATTGTGTCGACTATTGTAACTTCCTTTCCTGATGCCACAGCCACCCAAGCCCACCTAAAATGCTCAGCTTTGGACCATAATTGAGCACAAACTCAGTTTGCAGCAGACACAGTAGCACCCCTCGCCTACAATATATAAAATCCCCTGCCTTACATCACGAGCACTACTTCCCTCTAAAAACAGTGAACTCGCCCAAGTATAACCTATTGTTATACTTTTTCACTTTGGCTTGATGGCTTACTGCATAGGCAGGGAAACTTATTGGAGAGGGACCGGAAAACCTATTAATATACACCACACACCCGCACATATATAAACGACACACCCACACATATATATATACCACACACACCCGCACATATACACACCACACACCTGCACATATATACACCACACACACCCGCACATATATACACCACACATCTGCACATATATATATCACACACCTGCGCATATATACACCACACCCCCGCACATATATACACCACACACCTGCACATATATACACCACACACACAGTACTATAACTAAAATTTAAGTAGCAAATTTAAATTTGCTAGATTTCAAGACAAAGATTTCATATTTTAAATGGAAGTGTTCAAAGCTAACTTTGGAAGATTTAAAATATATGAGATGAATGTGTATAGAGCTGTCTCAAGTGGTCACATAGATTTTTATTAATGTCAACAGCATGCCAAAGTAATGAAAATATTCCCAAACATCTATTGTCAAAAAGCTTCAGAGAGCTGTTCTCGCAGACAGGTACAGACTCCACTTCAGGTGTCCTTTCCTTGAAGTGACAGATAAAGTGTAAGGTCAGGGTACCTGTTGTATGTGCACACAGATAACGTCTTATGTCAAGTGCTCCAAGTGACATTTCATTTGGTCCTAGTGCTTAACCTTTCTGTGGCAGGCCTAAAATTCTCTACCATGAATATATGTCTACATACTTTGGTTTTCACGTTTAAAAAAGAATATTTTGTCATTGCACATGAGTTTCTGTCTGCAAGATGATACTAGTTCAAACAGAATCATAACACTAATTTTCAGTGGACTTCAGGGAAATCAGCTTTCTGATGCTGTTACCAAGCTAGTTAACCAGGCTCTTGGTGACAGTCAGGGCCTGTGTCCAGACCAAACTCAAGGTCAAACTGCCCTCTTGTGGTCTTCTAAGATATTTGTCCTTGACGTGGAAGTTTTAAATGCATTTGGCATAAATATTATTTATGAGTGGGTGGATAGATAAATAGGTAAATAGATTAGATTAGATAGACAGACAGACAGACAGACAGATTTCTAATTCTAGATCCCAAGCAGCCCAAGGCCCTGCACATTCTAAGCAATTACTAAGTGGTCTATATATCCTGTCTGAATTTTAAGTGTTCTTACATTTATTTCACATAATGTAAAATTCACACTTAAAAATGATACAATAAAGTTTTTCTTAGTATAGTCACAGATTTGTGCAGCTATAATCACTGTTTAATCTCTGAATATTTTACTTTCCTGATCCCCATAATCATTGAGTTTAATGTATGTGTGGTGTGTGTGTGCATATATAATACATACACAAATGTGCATACTATACATATTTTATACATGTGTACATATCACATATATATGTATGTATTATATAAACAGGTGTATCAACATGCAATTTTTTTAATATTTATTTTTATTTTTATGTGAATTGGTGTTTTGCCTGCATGTATAGCTGTGTAAGGGTGTCAGATCTTGGAATTACAGACAGTTGTTAGCTGCCATGTGGATGCTGGGAATTGAACTCAGGTCCTCCGGAAGAATAGTCAGTGCTCTTAACCGCTGAGCCATCTCTCCAGCCCAATATGCAATATTTTTATTCTTTCCTTGGTGACTTGCAACATCTCATATGACATGCTAAGTTCAAATATCTGTGTAGACTATCTCTGTGCTTTCTTGCATTGACCCATAACCCTGCATAACTGGAAGGGAGGTGCTGGGAGTTGGATACAGGCCTTGAAGTGGGTTGGCAATTTCTACCACTGACCTACATCCTAGGCTCCTGCACTAATGACTAAGACAAGCCCCTCACACAGATCATGAGTATCACTGGCCCTTCAGAAATAGTTTATTAAGTTATACAGAAATCCCTGTTGGAAATTTAACTGAAATTGTGTTCAATCTGAACTTATTGAAGAAACTTGGTGAACAGTATTACAATGCTGAGTCTTGTTTAGGTTCAAAATCTAGCCAACTGTGAATTTTGCATTTTGTCATAGTTGCCTTGCTCTTACATTTCCACTGTATTTACTCCTTGTTTTTGTTTTTGTTGTTGTTTTATTGAGATAGGATTTATCTGTGTAGCTTTGGTATTTCTTGAATGTTTATTATTAAAGCTACTGGAGATTTTTTTTCTACCAGGATGTTGCTTGTCTGCTACATTTATGTGTGCCAAATGTTCCCAGACTTATGCCTGGACTATTCTTTTCTACATAAATATTTTATATTTATTTAATGTTTCATTTGTTTTCTGAGACTAAAACCTTGCTATATAGTCCTGGTTGACTAGAATTCTTTGTGTAATTCAAGGTGGCCTTACATTCAGAATCCTGCTGCCTCAGCCTCCCACATGCAGTCACACCAGGCACCTTCCATTAGCTTTAAATAGGTTTAGTTTCACTTTCAAAAATGTTACAATTTCAGCTTATTATGCTTCAAAGTCTCGGTGACAGTCACAGACACAAAGAGAGATGGACCTGGTTATTAACGTAGCTAGATCTCAGGTTTACAGGGAATGCATGACCCTGCAGTACTATGTGTGTTTTAGGTTTACACACACATTTTATGTTTTATTTTTTAAATGTTTAGCTATTTATATAATTTATGCATATAGGTGTTTTGTCTGCATGTATACCTGCATAACAGTTACAGATGGTTGTGAGCCACCATGTGGGTGTTGGGATTTGAACCCAGGTCCTCTAGAAGAGCAGCCAGTGCTTTTAACCTCTGAGCCATCTCTCCAGCCCTCCACTTTATAATTTAAAATATTGTTTCTCCCTAATTAAAAAGCTTTTTTCATAGATTTTTAAAAAAATGCTTGTCCTGTACCAAGATTTATTGTATGACTCTCATTTTAATCTATTAGTATGTTAAGTTATATTGTCATATTTGACTAGATCAAAAATTCTATTAATTACAAAATTCATTATTATATTTCAAAGTGATTACTGTATTTTAGTTTTAAAAAATGAACATTTAAATTGGCAAAAATATGAATATTTATTTTTGAAATGTAAAACTGCTCGATTTTAAACATAGATTCAAAGTGATTCATTCAGTTCTCTAATTACTAGTAAATTTGATCTGTTAGTATTTTTCCTGTTTATTAGTGAAATAGGTTTTAATTTGTATTTTTGGACTACTACTATCAACTCCATGTTTTTTCCTATATTTTGTGCAAAATCAGAATTCAAAGATTAAATTCTTAAAATATTAGTTTATTTATTTATTTTGATACAAAGGCTCAGTATATAGCCCTGGCTGGCCTAGAACTCACTATGTAGACCAGAATGGTCTAATCACAGGGATCTGCATGCTTCTGCCTCCCAAGTGATGGGATTAAAAATGTGTGCCACCAGGGCTGGAGAGATGGCTCAGTGGTTAAGAGCACCGTCTGCTCTTCCAGAGGACCCACATTCGATTCCCAGCACCCACATGGCAGCTAACAACTGTCTCTAGTTCCAGTTCCAGGCAGACACCAAGGCAAATAAATAAAGTTTAAAAAAAAATGTGTGCCACCATGTACAGCTCGACTTATTTTATATTTAATTTTATGTGTATGTGTGTGTTGGTGTGCATCCATGAACAGGTACCCAAAGAATCCAGAAGGGTGTTGATCTCCTGAGGCTGGAGTTACAGGTGGTTTTGAGCTGTTGGATGTGTATTGCATCAATTCAGATTATAAGAAAAGAGGCTCTGAGCCAAATGTTGGAGGAAGGCTGAAATATCAGAGAGAGTAAGCACCACAATCAATTCTCACCCAGCTGTCTTGCAACTTCCTCAGCCTCGCTCCTGGTCGCTTCTGCCTCTGCTGGGTTACTAAGAGTCCTTATATACCCTTCTTGTCAGCTGTATCCCGTCGAGGTTAGAATTAAAGGTGTGAGCTACTCTATTTTGTAGCTAGCCTTGAACTCTCAGAAACAGAAGAAGTTCTGCCTCTAGAGTTATGGGATTAAAGGTGTAGGTCACCACTCCAGGCTTTCCCTGTACTGGAATTAAAGGTGTGTGCTACTGAATCTAAACTGTTTTTCTTTGTACTTAAGGATCAAGAAATTCCTGAGCTGTCTGCCTAGGATTTGACTGTGTGTTAATGTCTCCAATATTTCAAGTTTTATTAAATATGTAATATATCACCACAGATGTGGGCTCTGGGAACTGAACTCAGGTCCTCTGCAAGAGTGATGCATTATCTTAATGGATAAGCCATCTCTCTAGCCCCCAAAGACCAATTTTCAATGAATAATAAAAGCTATCAAAACTCTAGTTTGGTACTTTATTTGTGGGGAATTTTTAATTATTGTTTAATTTCCCTAAAACCTAAAGAGGCATTGTACATCTATCTTCTTGTGCCCACTGCTAAATTATTGTTCTAGAAAAGTCCTTTTTGTCAAGATTTTCAGAATTATTGGCATATACCTTTAACTTTAAATGTTCTCAGTGTTTTAACATCAGTGTTAGACTTTGGGGTTTTCTGTTTAATATTATTTATGTATGGCACTTATTTGCCCTTGATCAAACTTGCCTGCTAATTCTATGCCTCTATATTCTAACATTGGAGTGTGCTTATTTTCTGCACTATATGATTGTTTTCAATCTCTGCTGTTATCTTTATTTCCTTTCTTCTTTCTCTAACCCAGAGGGAACCTCAGCTCAGGCTTAAGTTTCTTTCCTAATGAGAACAGGAAGATGAATCTTAGATTTTTGACATCAATACTGCCTTAGCTAGACACAAGTTTATTTTATTTCATTAAGTTCTGGATTCCATTGTTTTCCATTATACTCTCATCGGCATAAGGTGTTTATGCTTCTTAGTGCTAAGAGTTCTTAGAGTCAGAACACCAGCCTTAGTGACACCAGAAAGCCAGGCTTGGCCACCCATCTCCAAAAGACCAATTAAAGAGACCAATGACAGTGTAGTCACATTGGAAGAGGATCAAATGAGCAGCGGCCCCCACCCCTCAACTCCATCTTCCTGAGGACAGTAACTAAGCATCCTGGTCAAAGTGTGGTCCTGTCCATCACAGACCCATTATTGTCTAGGCTCCATTTTCTCTTGCAAGGTTCTGACATGTTACCAGGGCTGTAGAATCTCTTCCTGGGAGAGCATTTCTCCTCTGGCTGGCACTGTAACTATTCTGACAGGAACAAAGATTCTGTAAATGGAAACACAGTGTTCCTCCCTTCAGCTATCAGTCTCTTCAAACAATGGTCTCCAAGAAACTGGAATAGTGGGAAAAGGAAAAGGCTAATGTCTAGCTCTCTAAGCGCAAAGTTGTATTTGTCTCCCTAGCTCAGTGGTTCTCAACCAGTGGGTCATGATCCCTTGGAGGAATCACCCAAAACTATTGGAAACAGATGTTTACATTACAGTTCACAATAGTAGCAAAGTTACAGTTGTGAAGTAGCAATATAAATAATCTTATGGTGGGGGTCATCATAACATGAGGAACTGCAATAAAGGATCGCAGTGTTAGGAAGGTCTCCATACTAAGGCTTAGAGCTTGTGGTCTCCCAGGAACAGAGATGGTGAGCTCTATTTAGGAATGGGTGAGAGAAGGGGAGTGCCAAGGGGTGCAGGACATACTCCCACTGTCTGTTGTCTCCCAGAGGCTACTGTTGACTCCCTGTTTCTGTGTTGAGTGTCCTCAGTCTACCTATGTCTACAGTTCTCAGAGCAGAGACAAGGGGTGCACTCCTAGCTCTTCTGGACCTACCTGGCACCATAGCAACACTTTTTACAGGACCCACTTTTACATTTGGCATTTCCTGATTTGGTATCAGAACAACATACATCAGGAGGGGCCAAGGAGTTTTCCAGGAGTGCAGGGTTGACCACTCCTTTTCCTATTTAAATCTTTATTGTAAAAGTTGCTTTGTGGGGGCTGAAGAGATGGCTCAGAGGTTAGGAGCACTGATCGTTCTTCCAGAGGTCCTGAGTTCAATTCCCAGCAACCACATGGTGGCTCACAACCATCTATAATGACATCTGGTACCCTCTTCTGAACACTGTATACATAATAAATAAATCTTTTAAAAAAAAGTTGCTTTGTGCTATCATTATTATTTTGAGACAAGGTCTCACTGTGGTTGGCCTTGAACTCAGAGATCCTCCTGAGTGCTGGAATTAAAGGCACTGTCAGGACCAAGTAATCAGTCACTGCGGTAGCTAGGGCAGACACTCAGCTGAAGTTATAACAAAAGATAGGAAAGCAAAATGGGAGTGATGTGAAGGCAAAGATTTACCATTACAAAACTTTATTTCAGGGCAAGACCATTTAATACCTGAGGGCAGGGCCCAGGTCTAAGAAGAATCTAGGAAAAATCTAGGGAACACATCCGACAGCCAATAGATTCAAAACTTGGTTTCACACTGAAAGTTTAACCAATAGTTTCCAGGAATTACTGAATTACTGTACCCTCTTTACCCAATCCTGAAATGCCAAGACGTGTAACACTCCACTTAGATATTCTTTTCTTTAAAAACCCTCTCACCCCTGAGCTTGGGACCGAATTCCTTCTGCCGCGTCAGAACATAGGGTTTCAGCTCGAGTTTGTTCAAACCTATTCAGAAGAATAAACTGACCCTCATGTGTTTGCATTAGAATCTAGCTCTCTGATGATCTTTGGGGGTCCCTTGACATGGGTACAACAGGAACCCCATGATTCAAACTATGAAGACTCCAAGTTTACTTCTTAAAGTGCTTATATACATTTTCAAGCCACAATAGAAACATTCAAATATTATCTTTAAAAAACCCGTACTGTCTTTAAGTCAGGTGGCAGGCAGCTTCACTATCACATCATGTGCCTTTTACAAGGTCAGGCAATAAGATAATAAATTATTTCCCAGAGACGTAATCAAACTAGTCTCACAGCAATAAAGGCTAAAACAACTAAAAAAAAAAAAAACAAGCAAAACTCATTTAAACTCTAAAATAACTGAGTCACTGTGACTCTACTACTCTGCAAGTCAATTTAAAAAACAAAGTCACTATATAGGCTCCCACATGACACTACACCCATTGCTTTGTGTTACTTATTGATGACTGATAGTTGGGTGTGGTAGTGCATCCTGTAATCCTACCATTCCAGAGGTAGAGATAGATCAACAGCTTAAGGCTACATAGTAAGTTCAGAGACAACCTGTACAGTATAACAAAGATCCTGTCTCAAACAAAAAACAGAATTTGGGAGTGTGTCTCACGTCTGTAATTTCAACACTTAGGAAGCTAAGGCAGGAGAATTGCCATAAGTTTGAGCTTGACTTTTGCTACATAATGAATTCCACGCCAGCTAGGTCTATAGGGGGAAAAATGCTGTTTCAAAAACAAAACAGAACCAAATCAAACCAAAATGTTAAGGGCTTATTTTGGCTTAATAAACAGATCATCACAGCAGGAGAGTCATGATGGTAAGAACTTGAGACAGCTAGCTGATCATATTTCATCTGGTCAGAAAGCAGACAGCATGCCTCAAATTATAACCAGGCATGGTAGTACAGGTCTTTAATCCCAGAACTTGGGGTAGAGACAGGCAGGTCTCTGAGTTTGAGGCCAGCCTTGACTATACACATTGTTCCAGACCAACAAGAGCTATACACTGAGATCCTAGCTAAAAGAAAATTATTTAACTTTATCCCTGTGTCTGTGAGAATATGCACAGGTGTGATCTGCAGGCCAGAGGAGAGTATCCAACCCATCAGAGCTGAAGTTACTATGTTCACAGGTGCCCAGTTTGATATATGGGTGCTTGAATCCAAACTTTGGTTTTCATGATTCATCACTAAGGTCTATTAACCACTGAACCATTTACTAGAACTCATGGTTTGATCTGATGATATTGTATGGTTTTCATTTATATTCAAAAGTGATATTGGTGCACTGCTTTTTCTGCAATACTTAACACCTTGAATGAATCAAAGTACTCTTTTCTCTATGATTTCAGAAAGATTATCTGTACCTTAATGGTTAGCTGTGCCCTGCCAACAAAACATACTAGTTAGTATAATACATTGGTTAATCTTTGACTTCCTTTTATGCTTTGCTCACAGAACCAGGTATTTAACTGCTGTTGATATCAGGCTCTGTTCTAGTTACTAAGAACTCAGCAGTAGCAGTGTAGAAAGCAGTCACATGACTACAAACAACAGAATCAAGAGTTGAAGAGGACAGAAAGTGGCATGAGCTGCCTTCTCAGGTAAGACATAGTCTCTGAGGTTTCTTTTATATAGATATGAAGAAAGCTGACCCCAGGATGACCAGAACAGGTGCTGCCTGTGGAAAGAGCACCCAGGACAGAGGCCTCATAATGAAGGAGCCTGTTCTGATTAAATGTAAACAGTCAACTAAGAACAAAGTGACAATCTGTCAGCTTAGCGTGACACTGGAAGGCAGTTTAAAGAGCTGACTGTTCCTCTGAAAGAAAAGAATACCTAGGTCATTGTGTTTTGAGGGAGGGGTATATTCCTTTTGAGATGGATAATGTCTCTATGTAGCTTTGGCTGTTCTGAAACTCACTATATATATATAGCCCAAACTGGCCTTGAACTCATGGCAATCCTCCTGCTTCTGCCTCTCCAGTCCTGGGATTACAAATTTAGTTACTATAAGGCCCGGTTTCCACTTGATTCCTTAGCAGAGGATCATGTCATACTCTCAAAGTCTTAAGGCTTTGATTTTATGATTTCTAGTGTATATATATAGAGATCACATATCTATAATTATATTAGTTATCTAGGGGCTGGAGAGATGGCTCAGTGGTTAAGAGCACTGACTGCTCTTCCAGAGGACCGGGGTTCAATTCCCAGCACCCACATGGCAGCTCACAACTGTCTGTAGTTCCAGTTCCAGGCAAATAATTAAATAAAAAACATTAAAAAGTTATCTAATATATATTAAATATATCTAATATATACATACATACATAGAGAGATAGAATGATACCCCTATATTCTCTGGAAGGATTCAGAGAGTACTCTTTTCAAAGAGTTTTAAAGACAATCATTGTTGGAACTGGAGTCCTGGCTCAGTGATTGGGAGTGCTGGCTGCTCTTTCAAGAACCTGGGTTCAGTTCTACATATACATGGTGAGTTTCAGGACACCAGGGCTATGTAGAGAGACACTATCTCAAAACCAAAGCAAACCAAAACAAACTGACATAAGAAACCATTAACTTTAGCTGACCCTCATAGTGTACCTGTACTCCTAGCTACCCAGGAGATACAGAAAAAGTCAAATTCAAGGCGTACTTGGCTTAGTGAGATCAGGGCAAGTTTGTGAGACACTATCTCAAAAAGTGAAAAGAGGCCTGGGGATATAGATCAGAGATAGAGTCTTTGTCTAGGAAGCACAAGGCTCTGGATTCAGTTTTTAGTAACTCACAAACAAAACAAAAATCTCTAACTTCATGAAATGTCCATGTTGATATGCAAGATTGTTTTCTTCAATATTAATATATTTAGTGTTAGCAAGGTTAGAGGTAGCCAGTAAAAGGAATTCTATGATGAAGCACTGGCAAGAGTGCAAGATGCTATGGATTTCAATTGTTCAGTGAGCAGACAGCATTAGGGGTTTGGCTCCACGCCAATGACAAGGTAGCAGTTTCTGCACAGGCAGCAGCTTTCGTAAGATTGTTCCCACTTTCCCTTTATGTTCCATTTAGTGCCACATACCAGTTCCTCACATTTGTCACAATCTTTTACATGCCTGCTCATCTTTTTAGGATGACATTATTTTTGTTTTCTTTTTGGTCCTGTACTTCCCCCAGGTCTTAAATTGTGTGTGTGTGCCAAATTCCTGATCAAATCCCTCATTCCCATGGCTACGTCCCTCTGAACTCACCTTAGTTACAGTAGGAGGCACACACCCTTAGAACAAATCTGGATTTGTTCTGTTATCACTCAGTGAAGGTCTCAATGTTCTCACTGCTGTGGTAATTGATAGTCCATGGTAAAAGCTCACTTTTCACATGTAGTCACTTGGTAACCTGCTAAACATTATCTAGTCAGAAGGCTGTTATTGAAAGATGCCAGAATATTCTTAATATACAGAGAATGGCATGCCAAGACTTCAAGAAATAGAGGCATAATGAATTTATTATGTCCAACTTAGCCCTATATTCTGTGGAAAGATCCAGGCTTTTAAAAAACAGATCATTGTTGTGGCTGGAGGGATGGCTCAGCACTGGGAGTAATGAATGCTCTTGCACAGGAGACCTGGCTTCAGTTCCTAGTACCTACATGGCAGCTCTCAACTATTTATAATGCCAGTTTCTCATCTGATCCCTCTTCTGGCCTCCAAAGGCACAGGACACATATGTGGTATGTATACATATATGCAGGCAAACATTTATAAAAATAAAATACTATTTTCAAAAGACCCTAATGGCTATTGTAGTAAAAGATGTTCACTATGAAACTGGCTCTTTAAATTCAACTGAGTTGTAGAGGAGGCTGAGCAGTGGAAGACAAGGACGAAACCTTCATAAACAAGGATACTATTCTATTAGGTTTTTATAAGATTTGATAATAAATGACTAAGCTGAAATGTCTCATATTTCTGATCTGTGGAAGGGCTGCAATAAAACAATAAAAGTCAGAACCTGGCAAGTATGGTACAGTGGAAAAGTGCTTACCAGCATATATAAGATATGCAAGGTCTAGATTCCATTCCAAACTGCACAAAAAAAGAAAATGAAACAAAAACATACACAAAACATCAAAGAGCTTTATTGCATATGTTTAATTATATCATGAACATTAGTACACTATCTACCTTGAAAATTCTAGTCAGATAAAAAAATGACATGATGACTCAACTGAAATTTCAATTTTACAGCTTTTTACTTATCAAGAGTGAAAACAGAAAACAAAACTAGTTAAAAAGGTAACAAGTCATAGACTATGAATTTTCTGTAGCTGTTGGTAGGCCTTACACCCACATCTGATGAAGCATTCAAACAGTTCTGTTCTTAGTGACATGCTCTGTTGATGCTATGAGTCTGGAAGAGACTGGCTGTGGGTGACACTTCTGGTCTTCAGCTGGGACTGTGCAATGTCAGCAAGTGCACTCTGGATCTTTTCCAGAAGCATGTCTCCCCGATAAACAACATCCTCTAGACATGTGGCAGCTTCATGGTTTTCTTCTTCTAGCTTATATAAGCTAGCAGCCTTTAAGATATGAATTTTAATAAACTCGGAGATGAAATGGACAGAAACTAAAGTACAAGTATTTATCTTAAAATCTGAATAGTTTTCCAATCATTGTGCTTTATCTGTTCATAATAGATATTCTAATATCAACTTAATTTTTTTCTCTCTGAGTTATTACAAAACTAATTTTAATCAGAATACATAGGTGTATATATGTACCCTGCTTGTAGACTGCTTGTAGATACTGTTTTGTTCCACATTTGGAATGCCATTCTCTGCTCACTCTTCTGGTTAATCAAAGTTAGGGGCATTAGAAGACTTTTGCCTAAGATGGAATTGCTCAATGTCAATACTGCCTTGAACACACATGATCTGATCTTTTAAGTTAAAATTGGACAACTACTCAGCAGAACCTTCCAGAGGCTGTGCTATCTCATAATTAATAAACTGTGAGACCCTGGATTTGACCAAAAAAACAAACAAACAACAACTTAAAACAACCAACCAACAACCAAACAAAACCCAAAATACTTTGTTTAAAATTTAATCTTAAATTGAATGCCATAACCTCCTTTAATTCAAAGTTCTCTACCATTAGTCATTTTATCAAGTTTTTACCTGTAAAGCAGCTGTAGACTCTTCACTGGGTAAGGAATCTATCAAAACATCAATATCTTTTGCTGTTCGTGCAATCAGTGCTGCAAAGAGCTGGGCATACTCTGAAAAAAAAAAAAAACATTAAGTCAAATTATCAAAATCTTACATTTTTATAAGTAGAAATTACAAAATCAGTAAAGCTAGAAAAGCCCAGCTAACTTCCCAATATAAGAATTCTAATGGTGAAAGTGTAATTTTAGAATATCAATACTGTTCATATACTTACTAATTCAAATTAGGAATCAGCATAATATGACATTTTATTTCCTAGGACATTTTGTTACCTTGTGCTTATAAATGAGATGCTTTTCTTACTAAGGTCATACAAGCAAAACTCAGCTCAGCAAATACAAGCTTACCTATAAGGGAATAATAATCTTTATTTATTGGATGTGAACAGAAATAAGAGGCATATGAACTGAGTTGATAAATTCATTCTTTGGCCATCTCTGAGATAAGATAGTTTTGCAGATAAAAAAGGGCACTTTGCCACCAAGTCTATAGACCTGAGTTTGATCCCCAGAACCCACATGATAGAAGGAGAGAACAGCTCCAAATCCTTTGACCTTATGCATGCATGCTATGACAGGAATACCCCCACATACACTAAATGAATAAATGTTAAAAAAAAAAAAATCACTTCTAGCAAAACTTACAGTAATATACTCACAGCCAATCACGATCACATTTTTTACAAATGTACTATAAATGTGCTACAAAGAAGCTATAAAATGTCAATCAAACTAAGGAGACCTCACCTTCTGTAGGATTGGCAGGCTGGTCTTTATTAATTGCTGTTTGAATGTTACTAAAGGAGGCAGGAGGACCACACTGCTGCAACACTCCAATGGCATTACAAAACTGATCTGCAAGCTTGGAATAAAAAAAAAAAAGTCAAGGTTTGCAAAGAGTTGTCAATTTTAGGGATTTTATAAGACCTGGCAACAATCTGTCCATAGTAAGAATCTATAAGCAAACTCCTCACACAAAGAAATTTTTTATATAAAATGAACCAGTTATTACTAACAATTTTAGAGTTTGTACAGCTAAATATGCACTCTTACCAGTAGTCTACTTACATCTGGCCTGGATTAAATGGTTTAATCATACAAAGAAACTTAAGTTTGGTATTAGTCTAGGTGAAATTAACTTTGTCTAGTTTAAAGAATTAATAAATGAGAAAGCTGAAGACTCAGTCATAAGTGATTGTTTTCTTCCCTCTGAGTGGTTTTGGAGATCAAGCTCTCAAGTGAAGGCTGCTCACAAATAAAACTAGATATCCATCCCAGTAGATGCACAAATTGCAATGGAGAGACAAACACTAAGCGGTAAAGAACACCAGGTGCATTTGCAGAGAAACTGGGTTCAATTCCCAGAATCCAAAGCTCACAACTGTAATTCTAATTTCAAGGGATTTGACATCCTCTTCTGGTCTCTAATGGGAACCAGGCACACAGGCAAAAACATACACACATTAAACAAACAAACAAAAAAGACTCCTTCAAATCATAACTCAATAAGCAAATCCTAAGATACCAAAGTGGCTGAAATGGTAGGGCAACAAATTCTATTTTTATTGCAAGAATGATTGTTGCTGTGGGCTAGGGAGATGACTCATTGATGAAGAGCAGGAACTAAACCAGGAGGACCAGGGTTCAATTCCTGGCACCCACATGCCAGCTCACAACCATCTATAGCTCCACTTCCTGGAAATCCAATTCCCTCTTGTGGCCTCCAAAGGCACCAGACACAAATGTGGTGCACAGAGACATATGCAGGGAAAACACCTGTGCACATAAACAAACAAACAAACAAACAAACAAACAAATAGAATGATTGTTGCAAGAGTCTGTTCTTTCGTTCTATAGTGTGGGTGGGCCCTGAGGTTCAAAATTAGGGTGTTGGCCCTAATGGAAAGTGTCTTTACTTACTGAGCCACTGTGTCAGCCCCTAAACCATTTTATATACTAATTTTATTTATGTGTATGATGTTTTTGCCAGTATGTATGTATGTATGTGGGCAACAAGCATTCAGTGCCCACAGAAAGCATCAAATCCTCTGGGACTGAAGTTTTAGATAGTTGTGCACTACCTACCACATGGGAGTCAAACCCAGGTCCTCTGAAAGCAATCAGACTCTAAACTGCTGAGCCATTTCTCCAGCCCTATATGCTAATATTTAAAATCAAAACCAACCAACCAAACAACAACAACAACAACAAAATAGGAAGTAGGTAAAGTTATGTAAGCACGAGGACCTGAATTTGGATCCCCTGTACCCGCATCAGAGACCCTACTGTGATTGATCATCTGGTCTATCTGGTCTATCTGGTCATAAGTTTTTGGTTCAGTGAGAGACCTTGCTCATAAAACTAAGGAGAATGCTACAAAAAGATACCAGCAGACAAATCTGATCTCTACATAAGCGTGCACAAGTAAGTGCACCAGCACACACCCACATAAGCTTAAATCACACACACACAAATACAGAGTTCAGCTGGTAGACTGTTTATATATGAAGCCCTGGGTTTAATTAATCCACAGCACTGCTTAAACTGCACATAGCAGTACAGAGCTGTAATCCCAACATTAGATGGAAGGAGGATAAGAATTTCAAGGATAGCCTCAGATTCCTAAGTGTCCTCATACTCAGACAACCTGGGCTACATGAGACCCTAGCTCAGTAAAACAAACAAACAAACAAAAAATCTAGAAGCCCAGCACTGATGGTGCTTTTAATCTCAGCACTCGGGAGACAGCAGCAGGTGGATCTCTGAGCTCAAGCCAGCTTGGTCTACAGAGTGATTTACAGGACAACCAGGGCTACACAGAGAAACCTTGTCTCCAAAAACTAAACCAAACTAAACTTTCTTTTAATTGGTGTGTGTGTGTGTGTGTGTGTGTGTGTGTGTGTGTATGTGTGTGTGTGTGTGTGTGTGTGTCTATGTATGTATATACTTATTTCAAGTAAAAATAGTACTTTTAAAATGCAGTTGTGAGGGGGCTAGAGAGATGGCTCAGCGGTTAAGAGCACCATCTGCTCTTCCAGAGGACCCGGGTTCGATTCCCAGCACCCACATGGCAGCTAACAAGTGTCTGTAGTTCCAGTTCCAGGCAAACACCAAGGAAAATAAATAAATAAAGTTTAAAAAAAAATACTGGAAATTTAAAAAAAAAATGCAGTTGTGAGATTTACTAAATCTGACTAACAAATATATCTGCTATGTTCCCAAGACTAACAACAAAAAATTAATATACAAGGCATGTGATTTCTTTTCTGTGAACAGAGCAGTTGTCAAGTATAAAGAAGTAGTGGGAGTGTGAGGGATATAGCTCAGTTGCTAGACTGCTTGCCTAGTATACATGAAGCTTTAAATTAGATCCCCAGTACTCAACAAAAACCTAGGAGTAACAGCACATATATGTAATTCTGATGCTCAGAAAGCAAGAACAGAAGTTCAAGGTCATCTTCAGCTATATAGGAAATTCCAGGCCAGTGTGTACTACATGAAAAAGTTTTTGCTGTAAGTTGTCAGAAATGTAATTCTTCAAGACTCAAATTGAAATCTTGTTGCTCAAAATGTACTTGTTGTTGGGGCACGGTGGTATACGCTTTTCATCTTGGGTGGCAGAAGCAGAGTCTCTCTGAATTTGAGGCCAGCCTGGTCTATATGGACAGTTCTAGGAAAGCCAGAGCTACCTAGGGCGACTCTGACTCAAAAAAAGCAAAACTAAAAAAACAATGTTGTAGTCAAAAGTTTCTGGTGGTCTAGTTGGTCCTGCAGCCATTTAATCCCAAATAATTACCCAAAGGCTTATATTAATTACAAGCTGTGTGGCCTATAGCTCAAGCTTATTACTTGCTAAATCTTGCTCTGAAACTAACCCATAATTCTATTTATGTTTATCCACGTGGCTTGGTACCTTTTCTCATTGCATTCTCATCTTGCTCGCTCTGTGTCTGCTGGCATCCCTACTCTCTTCTTCTGCTTCCCAGAATTCTCCTAGAATGGTTGCCCCACCTCTACTTCCTATCTATTTACCTGACCAATAGCATTTTATTAAATGGATATTTACAGTGACAAATACTGACAGTATGCAAGAAAAAGCACAGTCCCACAGCATAATGTTTTCAAGTAACTTGAAAATACAAGTTCATCCATCTGCAAACTAAACACAATGTATACCCCTCACCAACTTCTCACATGTTTTGATTCCTGAAACCTCAATTACTATTTCCAATCAGGAAATAGCATTTCTATTGTTTTGCTATCATTATTTCAATGACAAAAAATTGAGTTATCATTGAAAAGCTAACCTGGGTAGTTTTTTTTCTTTAATTTTTAAGTTGTAGCATTCCTTTTCGCAGCACTGTCATAAGACATAGAAAAACACAAATGAAACTTACTCAAATCTGTGGCTATGTGTTCTGTCCTGCAAATGTTTTCAAGACCCATTGTTCATCTGCTCAAAAAATATTTATTGAAAAACCAACCCCATGACAAGTACTGTATATAAATATTATAGAGATGAACATGACATAGCTTCTGTACTCAGGAGTTTCCAGATGGTAAAACAAATGTTAATACTGCTCTATGTTCCAATCGACTTTAGCACTTAAGAGCTGAAAACAATTTACTCTAACTCCCTAGCCACGTATGGGGTTTCATCACCTTAAAGTCTCTTGAGTTTATGCCATCTTTCTGAGCTGCTCAAGGAGCAGACGTTTGTAAACACATTGCCTACAGACACAGTAGGCACCCAGCTAGCTTATGGGTTAGTTAGTATTATGAGGTTAAGACCACATGTATCCTTACCATATTAACTACAGTATCTACATGAATAACATTTTTTTTTATGAGATAAGCTCCAACACAGCATTATTAAGATTTGTAAAACCTCACAGGGAGAGAGGGAGAACAGTGAATGGTATGTAAAAGAAAAAAAAATTCTTAAAAAAATTTGTAAAACCTCAAATGAATATTTTCTTGGGTTAGCTGGCAGCCCAAAGAATCTTTGCAAAGCATAATTTAGTTTGGTAAATTCATCAACATTTAAGGCATAGCCCCTTAACTTAAAAACTTTTACAGAGTCGGCAGTATTTCCGACTCTGTAAGTAGATTCGGAATCTCAAATTATTCTTGAAGTGATGTATTAACAAGAAACCAAATTATGACCTTCCTTGAAAGAAAACTAGTGCCAGGGAACTAAGTATTTTTTTCAGTATGTACACTCTGTGGGCATTTTACTTAGAGCATCAAACTACAACCACAATAACAGTAAGACTTTTAACTACCAATGGAAACGGTTACACTCTTATTTGGGGGTTTTGTTTGTTTGGTTATTTTTTTTTTTTTTTTTTTTGAGTCAGGGTCTCTCTCTACTTAATTCTGGCTGTCCTGGAACTCACGCTGAGGCTGGCCTCCAGAGAGCTGGGATTAAAGGTGTGGGTCAGCCCTCCAGATTGGCTCAGAAGTATTGTTTAGATTTTGTGTAGTTACCATTCATGTCTAGGATGCAAGAACAACAGCCACAAGGGCCAGAGTTAGGGAAGCTAGTAGTTTTCAAGAGCTTCTGTTGTTGTAGATTTTGATTCCCAGGTTGTTTTTCATTTAACTGACAACCTGGTCTCCACAGTGATTTCCCAGCTCAGCTAGGCTACACAGTGAGACCCTGTCTCAAAACAAAAGTTGCCCTTGTGTACATTCATTATACATGGCACTGTGCTGCAAGGATCTCGTCTTTCACCTGTAAGCTCCTTTCAGGGCAGAACCTAAAGCGACTTACACACACGGAAAGCCCAGGAGAAGTAGGATCTAGGAAGACCTCTCTAGCGGAGGGTCCTCCAAGGGCTGGAGGGAGTGGCCTAACGATGGAGAGGCAGGGCCTGAACTACAGAGGCCAAGGCAAGCTCACATTCAGGACCTCCTGCCAACCTGCAAACACACACTCACTCTGCTGTGGTGGTTGTGTCTTGTTTTCCCAGGTGGGATCTCACACTGGAGCTCTGTCTGGACCTGCGCACTCACTCGCTCCCAGAGACCTGGCCTCACACCCTGAGTCCTCTCAGACAGGCCTCCTCAGGACAGGCCCCCGGTCCCTCCTCAGGACAGGCCGCCGTCTCCTCAGGACAGGCCCCCGGTCCCTCCTCAGGACAGGCCCCCGGTCCCTCCTCAGGACAGGCCCCGGTCCCTCCTCAGGACAGGCCCCCGGTCCCTCCTCAGGACAGGCCCCGGTCCCTCCTCAGGACAGGCCCCCGGTCCCTCCTCAGGACAGGCCCCCGGTCCCTCCTCAGGACAGGCCCC
>PVIH01015635.1:0-13266 GCA_004025045.1 Sigmodon hispidus | reverse complement strand
AGGCCCGGCCGCCCGAGCGCTCCCCACGGCTGAGGCTCGGCCCCGCTCGCCGTCTCCGGTCAGGAGGAGAAAGGCGGACTAGAAGAGGACAAGCCCTCACCGAGTTCACCGCGTCCTGCAGCTGCGTGAGCCGATCCGCCATGTTCCTCCCGTAGGCGAAGAGACGCCAAAGATCCCCGCTCGCCGGCGATTGGCCACTCTATGGCGGGTCTGGGCCAGTCACAGGGCTCTCTTCCTAAGGGGCGTGGCCAAGGACGCACGCTGCTGGGGGGCGGGGCTTGGGAGGCGGGCGGGCACGGGCGGAGCCCGGGGAGGTGGATACGGGTCGGAGGGCGGCTTCCTCCCATCTTCTCTGTTAGCTTTGTCTGGCTGGCCCCGAGTGTGTTTTTGTGTACGGTTTTTTGGGTTTTGGTTTAAATTATCTGGAATACTTGTTTTCCCTTGCTTTTACTTCACACACGGCAAGCCAGCCATTCACAAATACTTGGGTCACAACACTGAAATCCAACATTAACATTCGCCAGGAAATCAAAATGACTCAAAGAGGATGTCATGTTGGTTTGGGGCAGGAGGTGCTTATCCAGCTGGAAAGTGGATTCGTGCTTTAGTTCTGAGTAGGGGTGCCTTTTGAAGAAACTGACACATCAGAAGTGGAACACATGGGAAAGTAAGCTTTAAACTGCGCCTTGCTGAAGAACGAATGATAGGAAAGGGGAAGAAGAGGAGGAGGAGGGACAGGGACAAGGTCAGCACAGGTAATTAATGCCTCTTCTGTGTGGCTGTGAGGAAAGGGATTGAGAGGAAAGGGGAGCAAGGTAGGCAGGTTCAGTCGTTTTTGTTGTTGTTTTGTTTTTTTGTTTTCTAAGACAAGGTTTGTCTATATAACAGTCCTGGCTGTCCTGGAACTCGCTCTGTAAACCAATCTCCCCTCAGACTGACAGAGATCCTCCTGCCTCTGTCTCCTGAGTGCTGGGGTTAAAGGTTGTGCACCACCATCGCCGAGTGGCAAGTTTAGTCTTAAGGAAAACCAGCTTCAGAATTTAGATTTAAGATTGAGACCAATTGACAGTTTTACTTCTGAAGAGTGATGTGGGATATTTGTATGTGTGTGGGAAGATGTATTGCTGTGATTGGTATAGTAAAAAGATGAACAGCCAATAACTACGCAGGACTTCTGGGTAGAGAGAGATCTCTGGGTTGGTCACTAGTGGATGCAGAGGAAGCAGGGTGGGTGGGTAGTACACAGTAAAGGTAACCATGTCACTTAAAAGAATGTAGGTTAGAAGACATGAGTTGCTGGGCCATGGTGGTGCATGTCTTTAATCCCAGCACTCAGGAGACAGAGGCAGATGGATCTCTAAATTCAAAGCCAGTCTGGTCTACAAGTGAGTTCCAGGACTACAGTTTCCAAAGTTAACCTGAGAACTCCTGTGGGGGGGAGGAGGGAGATGGGTTAATTTAAGTTATAAGAACTAGTTAGGAACAAGCCTAAACTGAGGCCTGAATCTGCAAATGCCTGGTACCTGGATTTCATAAACTCTCTTATCATGGGTCCCAGATTGACTATTCTTAGTGTTGGTGATGGGTGGGTGGGTAGGTGTTAACCTCCTTTCTGGTGCTGTAACTGAGTAGCACAAACAGGTAATTACAAAGCTCGGTTTACTTTCTTCAGTGTTCTGGAGACTGAGAAGTCCACTATGAAGGTCCTGACATCTTGATGAGACCTAACAAGAGGAGGATGTAACACGGTGATGCTGTTGTGGGGTGTCCGCCAGAGGAGACTGCTCAGACTTGGGCTTAAGGCAATAGAAAGTCTTTATTAGCCATCAGGCACCTATACTGTGTATTTGGGATCCTACAGTAGCACCAAGGATGAGCTTTCCTTCCTCAGGGTGAAGCTTTTAGGCACACACACACACACACACACACAAAAAAAAAAAAAACCATTATCTGGGTTGACATACTTCAGTTAACAAGAACAATTAGCCCGAAGCAGAACTACAGAAGCCAAAAAGCAAGTTAGATCATTCAGAGACTTTCGCAAAACTATGAACTTTAATAGATTAGGTCTTTGTTTTCATTTTGGCGGATGGTGCTGTCTATGTACTAAATTCTATGACCCAAATTCTACTTCCATCGTGGAGTTGTGCTAAGTTCCGGGGAACTGTTACAAGGCAGAACCAGAGAGCCCAAGAAAACACACTTTAACGACATTATCACCCATTACTATATGAACGGGCCTTTCAGGGGCTCTGAAGATCCAAACTATAAAGTCCTTGGGATCCAATCACCTTCCAAATGTCTCCCCTCTTAAATCCTCTTAACCTACAACTTTGGGTATTTAAAATTCCAACCATTTGAAGGGCATTTTTGAAATCATTGAAGAAATAATTTTTGAGTAACTCACTTTCTGGGATTTATCCCACACATCTCTAGGAAATTCCACTTCTGTTTTGCAGCTCTCTGTATTCCTACCAACAGTCATTTTACTGTTGTGGCCAAACTGGGAACCTCTGTTGGTATTTCACTTCCCTTATAAATGAAATTAATGATCAGGTGTGGTAGGGCTTGCCTTTAATCCCAGTATGGATCTCTAAGTTTGAGACCAGCCTGATCTGCACACCAAGTTTCAGGCCAGCCAGAGCTACATAGTGAGACCATGTTCATATGGGATGTCTTTCTTGTATGTTATAAATTCCAAGGTTAATAAAGGGACTGTTTTCACCTATGGCAAAGCAGCTTGGAGGCAGGCAGGGAAATCCAAGAAGAGGAGGGTGGAGTCAAGCTGTGAAAGTACCAGTAAGCCACGAGCCACATGGCATGCAAATGGGTTAATTTAAGTATAGAGTTAACAAGTAAGCCTGAGCCATAGGCCAAACAGTTTGTAATTAGTGTGATTATTTGGGTCTAAGTGGCTGCAGTCATGTTCAGACCTCAGGGTTAAGCCAGGACAGAAACTTCCCAACTACAAATGGTGTCCAACATGGAGCTCAAACCTACAACCTTGAGATTAAGAGTCTCCCCGTGTTCTACTGACTGAACTAAAACAAAGAGTTAGCAAGGTGGTGGTGGTGCATGCCTTTAATCCCAGGACTTGGGAGGCAGAGACAGGCAGATTTCTGTGAGGCCAGCCTACTCTAAAGAGCAAGTTCCAAGACAGCCAGGGTTACATAGAGAAATCATCTTGAAAAACTAAAAACAGTTGGTCTGGTAACAAAAATCTTTAATCTCAGCACTCACAAGGCAGAGGCAGATAGATCTCTGGATTTGAGGCCAGACATGCATGTAAACAAGGCACCCATACCTATAAAATAAATTTTAAAAGTTTTGTTAACTATACAAAAGAAAATATAAGAGCGAGTGGGGAAAGACTCCGGGACACGGAGGTGGCTCTCTCTCTTGGCCCCAGCGTGCTCTGGGAAGAAGCTCCATCGCATTCCCCTGTGTGTCTCTGCCTTTGTACTGTAAGTGTTTCTGGAATAATAAATATTACCAGATTATACTGAGAAGTGGTTGAGAATCATTTTGCAATATCTGACACCCAACGTGTGGCACCATCTGTTGCAAAAGATTTCCAGGCCCATTTGGGCCAGAGGTTCTGATCTTGCCTGCAGCGGCTTTTATCCCCCAAAGAAATGAGTCAGATGCTTATATTAATTTCATACTGTTCGGCCTATGTCTCTGGCACATTACTAGCTAGCTCTTTCATCTTAATTCAACCCATTTCTAGTAATCTACCTGGCACATGGCTAGGCCCATGGCTCACCTGAATTCCTTACATGGTTCTTCTTGGGGGTGGGGACTGGATGGAGACTGACTGACTGTGCCCTCCTCTACCTGTCTCTACTCTGATTTCCAGCCTATTGCTATGGTGCTCGACATAGGCCAAAACAGTTACTTTATTTACGGCACACAGAGAACATTTCTACAACAGAGTAGAAAAATAAAAACATTTTGCAATTATGTATTGTGTGCATTCATTGTGTGTGTGTGATACGCATGTATGTGTATGTTTATAACATGCATGCGAAGGTGAAAGAACACTGTGGTGTGGTTCTCTATTGCAGGTGAGTCCTAGGGACTTGAGTCAGGTTGTCAAGTGAGTACAGCAAACACTTTACATGCTGAGCCATCTTACCAGCTTGGTTTAAACATTTCTAAAGGAAAAATTAAAACAGTGTAATAAGTCAATAGGCTGTAGCTTATCACTGTATTAAGTAGGATTAATAAAGAGTTCTGAGTTTTTCAGCCCAATGGAAGAGAACTTGACTGTCTGCAGTATAGGGGCCACCCACCTCAAGACATCCCATGTTGCAATGACCAAAGATTCTTGGCCAAATTTAGTCATACCTATGAGTCTTCTGTTAGGCCCATCTACTTCAGCCCCCGCCCCTCAGCCACTGGCTTTTCTAGTTTATCTGTATATTATTTGAGGAGTCCTGTTAAGGATGTGGATTTGTGTTAGCTTTTTGATACTATAATATCAAATATTAGAGATAATCAACTAGTCAACAAAAGATACCTTACTCTATTATTGATTGACCTATTAATCTGGCAGCAGACTGTAATGGAAGAACTCACTCTATGGCCAGAACACAAAGAGAGAGAGAAAAGACACAGACTCCATTATCCCCTTAAAGGGAGACCCCAGTTTCCTAAGGTGATCCCTTAAAATATACCTCTTAAAGCTTTTGCCACATTCAGACAGTAACATTCTGAGAAAATATCTGTGCATATGGACTGTAGGGAGACTCCTAAAATCCAAGCTATAATAAGAGCCTTCCTTCAGATGACTTAAATGTTTACGTATATTTTTGTTTGTTTGTTTTTGAGACAGGGTTTCTCTGTTTAGCTCTGGCTAGCTGGAACTCAGAGACTCTGTAGATCATGATACCTGCCTCTGCCTCCTGAGTGCTGGGATTAAGATGTGTACCACCACTGCCCAGTTAAATATTTACATACATTTTAAACTGAAGTCATGAACTTTCTGAAGCTGTGGAGATCTCTAAGGCTATCCAGACAGCCTAGTCAAATGAGTGAGCCCCAGACCAGTGAGACACTTCATCTTAAAAAATTAAAAACCAGGTCATGTGGTAGTGGCACACACCTTTAATCCCAGCACTCAGGGAGACAGAGGTAGGCAGATCTCAGTGAGTTTGAGGCTAGCCTGGTCTACAGAATGAGTTTCAGGACAACTGGAGCTACACAGAGACACCCTGTCTTGAAAAAAACAAAACAAAACAAAAAATTAAAAACCACCATGGACTCCTGCACATACACATGCTCACACACAGTTGTCAAAAGCACTCTTAGGCAAGGACATAGGCTCAGAATCTGTTCCACTTCAAAACGACACTTCAAACTGTTACTGCTCTTTTTATTAATCGTTATGGCGAAAGGCTTCTGTTTCAAAATGTCTGATGTAACCCTCCTAATTTTATCTTTAATAACTTCTGCTTCCTCAGCCCTTTTATGCCTGTAGTTTCCTAGGGCCTATGCAGCCTGTCCAGTGCCTGTTCCCAAAGACATAGCAGTGTTTGAAGAATCTCTGGGTTTTGGTTAGGCTGACAATGCTTTCCTATAAGAGAACTTTAGAAATTAAACATATCTCATTTTTATTTTTAAATTCTTATTTTAAATATTTATTTTTATTTCATGTTAATTGGTGTTTTGCCTGCATGTATAACTGTGTAAGGGTGTCAGATCTTGGAACTATAGACAGTTGTGAGCTGCCATGTGGGTGCTGGGAATGGAACTCAGGTCCTCCGGAAGAACAGTCAGTGCTCTTAACTGCTGAGCCATCTCTCCAGCCCAAAAATTAAACATATCTCTTAAAAATCCTATTTTCTTATTCAACAGACATAGATCCTAAGCATAGCATTGTAATGTAGAAATATAGAGAGAAAATTGTCACTTTACCTACTTTTTAGTATTTTAGACACTGGTTACATATGATAGATAGGCATATGATATATCTGAGACCTATCTTTCTATGAACTTAACCATAAATGCACACTTTAAAAAACCCTCCTGTGTACATTGCTTTATAAACTAATTGCCTTTTCATAAACACTTCAAATGAGTCAGTTACTGACTCCTGAAACATTGCTAAGGGCCACACAGGGTTATAGGGCTATAACAGCCTATCTGGTCAGTATGAATGTCAAGCACTTTGCCTTTTTTTTTACAAACAATACTGAACATTTCTTGACACTGATTTAAAATTTTTATTTTTATTTTATTAATTTACTCATTGTGTGTGTCTGTGTGTGTGTCTGTGTGTCTGTGTGTGTATGTATTTGTATGTGTGTCTGTGTGTGTATGTATTTGTATGTGTGTCTGTGTGTCTGTGTGTGTATGTATTTGTGTGTGTGTCTGTGTGTGTATGTATTTGTATGTGTGTCTGTGTGTCTTTGTGTGTATGTATTTGTATGTGTGTCTGTGTGTGTATGTATTTGTGTGTGTGTGTGTGTGTGTGTGTGTGTGTGTGTGTGTGTGTGTGTGTGTGTGTGTCTGTGTGTGTATGTATTTGTATGTGTGTCTGTGTGTGTATGTATTTGTATGTGTGTCTGTGTGTGTATGTATTTGTGTGTGTGTCTGTCTGTGTGTCTCTGTGTGTATATATTTGTATGTGTGTCTGTGTGTGTATGTATTTGTGTGTGTCTGTGTGTGTATGTATTTGTATGTGTGTCTGTGTGTGTATATATTTGTATGTGTGTCTGTGTGTGTATGTATTTGTATGTGTGTCTGTGTGTGTATGTATTTGTGTGTGTGTGTGTGTGTCTGTGTGTGTATGTATTTGTATGTGTGTCTGTGTGTGTATGTATTTGTGTGTGTGTCTGTGTTTAGGGTTTGCACACATAATGCAGTAGAAACCAGAGGAGAACCTGATGTTTCCTACCACATAGATCTCAGGAATCACACTGACGTCATCAGGCAGCAACCTAGCCACTGAGCCATTCCACCAACCCAGCTTTTGAGGCTAATTTTCCTATCTATCTAGTTAAAAGTGCCACACTCCTGCCTAAATACATACATACATACATACATACATACATACATAGGGGCTGGATGGAGAGTTGCGCATCGGTTAAGACCACTGGCTGCTCTTCCAGAGGACCTGAATTCAATTCCTAGCACCCACAAGGCAGCTTACAACCATCTCTAACTCCAGTTCCTGGGGATTCAAAGCTCTCTTCTGGCCTCCACAGGCACTGCACACACATGGTGCAAAAGCACACATTCAGACAAAACACCCTCCCATAAACTTAAAAATCAATTAGAAAAGCAGGGTAGCCACCCCAGACATCCATAATGCAGCCTCATGATCCTCTTATGGCCGTCTGTATGTGGACTGCTATCTTTTTGATAGCCTATGGGTATTTGATTTGAGAAGTTCAGATTGAGGTTGTGAGTTTTCAAGGATGTTTAGTTTATAGGAAACAAAACTTTTATTTTTTGTCATGTAGCTCAGGACTAACTCAGCAAACACTTCAAAAGCAGCTCTGAAGGCAGCAGGGGTAGCTCTGACAGTTGCCGCAGGAGGAAGCAATTTTTCACTGTCGAAATTTAAAAAACAAACAGAAAAACAGAAACCAGCAACCACCCATCTGAGCTCTGGATCCCTTCTCATCCTCCTCTTCCCCTCCCCTCCCCTTTTGCAAATAGGGTCAGGCCTCAACAAAATGTTATTTTGCAGCAGGATTAACTGGAGGTTGAAGCTAGCTTGGGCTACATAGTGAATTCTAGGCTATCCTGGGCTACCAGTGAAAGACTCAACCCGCGCGCCCCCCCCAAAAAAAAAATGGAACGTAAAACAGTAAATTTCACAATAAAAGATCATAATGTTTTTAACTGATACTTGAAAGACCCAGGCATATGTGATGGCTTGGGATGCTTGTATTCTGTTACTCTTCCCTGAAAGTGATGAATACTTCATGCTAGTTTTCATAGCATACACATAGGCACAAGAACACTTTAGGTCAGACGTTCAGATAGTTACATGATGATTCTTAACAGCAGCAAAATTACAGTTATGAAGTAGCAACAAAAATAATTTTATGGTTAGGGGTCACCACAGCATAAGAAACTGTATTGAAGGGTCTCAGTCTTAGGAAGATTGAGGACTACTGCTTTAGAAGTGTGGGAATAAATGCCCATTACATTCATTTTCTTTTTTTAAAAATTTTTAAAATATTTATCTTTATGTGAATTGGTGTTTTGCCTGCATGTATAACTGTATAAGGGTGTCAGATCTTGGAATTACAGACAGTTGTTAGCTGCCATGTGGATGCTGGGAATGGAACTCAGGTCCTCCGGAAGAACAGTCAGTGCTCTTAACCGCTGAGCCATCTCTCCAGCCCTACATTAATTTTCTTATTGATGTTATCATCATTATTATGATTTTGAGACAGTCTCATTATATATTACAGTTTGTGTTTTCCAATTCTTGGCCTCAGGCTCCTGAGTGCTGGAATTACAGGCACCAGCCATTCTGCCTCCCTCATCTAAAAAGTTAAGTGATTTGCTTTAGAAAAGGTTTAGGCTTACAGGGAAAAATATACAAAAACTCTCACTTTATATCAGTATCTATTATTGTTGTCATTGGTATCTTATGTTGAAACATATCTCACAAAAAAGTTATACTGATTATATTATTAACTCAGGTTTGTGTTTTGCTTGTTTTTAGTTTTCCCCAATGCCCTTTTCATAACTGTTTTTTAAGATATTGAACAATGTGTGGCTAGAGGCAACGTGTCTGCGATTGTACTCCATTTTATAATTGCACACTGGGGAGGCTGAGGGAGGAGGGCTGTTGGCAGTTCCAGACCAATGTGGACTATATAAGCAAGACATTGTCTCGATAAAATAAAATTCATTAGTGCTAGTAGAAGGTACATCTCTCTTGGGATTAAGTAAGGAGAGGTCAGAAGTTCAAGGCCATCCTCCCAGTGGCATAATGGAGGTCATCCTGGGCTACCTGAGACTGGTTTCTTTCTTTCTTTTTAAAACTTTTATTTATTATGTACACAGAAGAGGGCACCAGATGTCATCACAGATGGTTGTGAGCCAGCATGTAGTTGCTGGGAATTGAACTCAGGTCTTCCGGAAGAACAGTCAGTGCTCTTAACCGCTGAGCCTCTCTCCAGCCCGGGACCTGGTTTCTAAAAGACAAAAAGAAAGTTAATTTGCCTTGTGAGAAAGACACAATAGGCGAGGTGACATACAGGCACAGCTTTTAATCCCAGTTCTTGGAAAGCAGAGTTGGAGAACAGGCTGGTCTACAGACTGAGTTCCCGGACAGCCACGGCTACCCAGAGAAACCCTGTCTCAAACAAACAAACAAAAACAAAAACAGGAAAGCGGGAGCCCCGCCCCCCCCCCCCGCGAGGCGCGCGCGCTAGCATGCCGACCCGCCGAGCACGCGCGCGGCCGAGCAGCCGGAAGCGCGCGCCCGGCGGGGCTGGGCAGCGGGAGAGCCGTGCGCGCGGGCGCCCCGGGGTGGCACCCGGACCCCTGCGCGGGGCCTCGGCTCACCCGCGCGCCTCGGGCCGGCTGCGATGTGGCGGCTGCTGGTCCTGGGGGTGCTGCGGGCGGCGGGCACCGCCGAGGCCCAGGCGAACTCCAGCGACGGTGAGCTCCCCGAACTGCCTCTGCTTCTCCCCGCTAGGCCACAGGCCGCCCGGGTCTGTGCTGCCCTCCCCGGGCTGCAGGCGCTGTTCGGGCCGGCCGGCTGGCGGGCCGCGGGTTCGGGACCTGATCCATCCTGTCAGCGCCTGTTTGGGGCTGGGAGCCGGGAAGAGATAAGTAGCCTGTGAGATCTTCCCGGTAGGGAACAGTCATGTTAGTGATTTTAAGTGGGCACATCGGTAAGGGGTGTTAACAGGCATAACGCCCCTGAGGCTGCCGCCGGAGGATTAGGAGTTCGAGGCCAGCCTAGGGAGTGAGAGTCAGGCCCAAACACACAAAAACTGAAACCAAACCTAACGCCTCGGCTACAGGACAGCCACATCTGTCGAGGAACTAAGGCATTCCAAGAAGCAGGTGGCTTTGACAGTCCAAGATCTATATACTTTCCAAAATGGGTGAAATTTTGCAGTTTGAGACAGGACGGGGGAGGAGGGGACGAGCCAGCATTGGGACTTAAATCCTAGGTCTTGTGCTGAGTGAAAAGGGTTTAAGCGGCTGCCAGGGAGGGCGGGGTGGCTGTTAATGGGAAATGTGAAAGGCACTAATTGTGCCAGGCTGGTAATCACGTGCTTTTGCTGGTGAAGTTAAGTACATTCCTTGTTTTGAGCTTGACACCAGTAGCAAAGACAGTCTTCTGGGTGATGGGATGTATCCCCTCTCCCGGAGATGCTTATCTCTGAAAAGCCTTGGTTAGAACTGAATTTTAAGAACTCAGGCCAATGCTGAAAAGTACAAATATGTGTGTGTTGAATGCACACACACACACACACACACACACACACACACACACACACACACACACACAATTTTCTTAAAGAAAACTCTGGCTTATAGTAGTGGGGTAAGCCTTTGCCCATGGCAGTGTGCTAGGTGCTTGCTTTTCAAAGCCCCAGGAGATAAAGATCTGGAAGGCAGTGCAGGAAAGAGCTGGTGGCAGCAGAGCCGTGGCACTCTGTAAATTGCAGAGCCCTTACACTTCAGGGAAGCCACTTTCTGAAAAGGCTACCTGATCCAGAGGCACTGGGAATGTAGCTCAGTTGGTAAAATGCTTGCTTAGCGTCTAAGAAGTCCTGATTTCCATCCTCAGCACCCATGGACCAAGTGTGGTGGTTGGTACATGTCTAGAACCCCAGCATTCAGAAGGTGGGGGCAAGTTCAAAGTCAGATTCAATTACATAAGGAATATGAGGCCAACCTGCACTATATGAAAGCCTGTTTTTAAAAAGGTTTTTCCCAGCCGGAGGCTTTATAATCTTTCTGTGAATTCTTGTCTTGAAACACCTTCTGAGGAAGGTGACGGTGGAGAACTTGAGCTTTGGCTAATCTAGGAAAGCCCCAGTCTGGAGGGGCAGGAACCAGACTTTTTTATTCCTAGTTTGGAGTTTCAGTACTTAATATCTAGAATTTTTACACAAAAGTCAAGAAGGAAAGTAGAAGGTTGAGAATTATTAGTGTTTTTTTTTTTTTCCCACTCTCACATCTGATTAAGGCCTGATAGTGCTGCTATGTGATGTTTTTTCTGTCCTATGTTAGTATTGTTTTGTGCAGGAGAGGGATGGGACTCGGGCTGAGCAGCTGATAAATGCTCAAATTCCCTGTACCTGGTCAGTAAGGAGACACAGTAGGAAGGCTTGCTTTGCCTGGTGAGGGCCTGGGGTGTTAGCCATACAAGCTCCCGGAACTGAACTATCTCTGTAATTTAGAAGGATCTGCCAGACCTCAGTGGGACGAGGGGACCCTGGTAGTTACCTGATGCTTAGTGAGAGTTGGAGATCCTGGGATGGCTGAAGAAGCCAGACAAGCTAGGGTGGGGGTGGGGGTGTTCATCTGCAGGTCTAAATAGTCCCATTCTTTGCTTGCCTGCATTTTTGCTTTAGATTCATATCTAGTTGTTCACCTGGAAACCCACCCTTTAAGAGTTGAGTGGGTACATACTTTGTACTTTGGAAAGTGTTTGGAGTAGGGCCCTGTGTTCCTTGTTGTGTGCCCTCCTAGTTTATACATTTACTTTGAGGAACTGAGGATTGGACCTTGGTCCCTGCACATACCAGACAAGTATGCCACCACAAAACTACATCCCCAATTCTTGCCTTTTAATTTTTGAGCTAATAACAGTTCATTGGAAGATAAAAACAAGTACTCAGCAGCTGAACTGTAACTCTGGGCACTTAAGAGGCTTCTGCCTCTAGTTCAAGGTCAGTGTAGGCTACACAAGACCTTATCTCAAAACAAACCAATAAAAATTGTAAGGGACAATTGAATGCCAGCCCACTGAAGTAGCTGGGTCACTCTTGCTCAGAGTGTTTGGATCGAAGAATTAGGAAAGCTAGGCTGTCATTGCTTCTAAAGTTGGCTGCTGTGTGTCCATAGAGGAGGAGGGAAGTCCTACGTACATTTTAGTGCCACAGCTAAAGGGATTGGGCAGTTTTAAGGGAAAGGAAAGAGGATTAGGAATAAAAGTTGTTTCTAGAATGTTAGTGGGAGAGAATAGACTGATTAGGGATGGGAAGTGTGCATAAGATAGAAAAGCAGGCTCCTCTCAGACAAAGTGTTAGTGTTAGACAAAGCAGAGGCATGGAGTAGGGGTGAGTGAGCTCACCATCTTGATCAAGGGCGGGCGCCTGCTCTGTGATTCCCTTTGATGTAGTCTGCCTTCCTCCCTCCCTGGTCATAAGATCTAATTATGTCTGTCAAATGCTTCTGATGACTCCTTCTCCAGATGCCTTGGGGGTGAAGTTAGGCTCCTGTTAACTTTTACAGGATGTATTTTGGATATGTCTTCTCTTGCCAAATCTCTCTTGTGAGGAGAAATTAACTGCAGTTTTCAGCTGGGTCTGGTGTTTCGGGCTTGTCATGACCTGGATAGCTGTTGGAGAAGCTGAGGCAGAAGGACTGCCATTTCAAGGCCCTTTTGGTCAGTAGAAGTAAGTTCAAGGGCAGCATGGGCAACATATGCCCTGCTTTGAGATACAAATATTAAAGATGGCATAGAGATAATATGGTTTAGTGGTAGACTGCTTGTTCAGGGCTTGAGAGGTTCTGGGTCCATGCTCTCTGGATTCTTTTGGTAATGCTGGGGATTGGACCCAGAGCCCCAAGCATCATCTACTACTAATGTATTCCCCAGGCCCCACCATTGAGTATCTCTGTAGAAGTCCCCTCATTGCTGCCCAGCATCTCCAGGAATGTTTATCTCCCCACCCCAGTACTTTTTCTGTAGGGCCAATTTGAGAATGCCTGGATATTTTTGGTTTTTCTTTTAATGTGAGGCACTGCATTTCCAAAGCCCTGGCAAACTAAGAAAGTTCTGTGTGGCACAGCATCTTGTTTAGTACTTTTAGCAGCTGGGTGGTTTCTTTTTTTTTTTTTTTTTTTTCTTGCACTGAGTATCACAAAAGTTTATTTAGCAAAAAAGGTTTCATATGAAAATGTACATGACCCCAGTCAACAGTCCTTTGGGTAGGGATGTGAACTCCTCTGCTGAACAGCCATTGGTTAGACTCTTTCCAAGGCTTCTAACATAATGATGCTGTTTCCCCGTATGACCACCATGCCGATGTTATTTTGTTGTCCACT